>JAREIK010002991.1:937500-1002136 GCA_029783825.1 Sapria himalayana
ACAAAACTACTACTTTTAGCACGGGGTATGAGATTGGGAGATGTTGGTATCTTAATAATTTTATCCTCAAAAATCAAAGAAACTACATATGATGTGTCTGAAACCCAAGATATATGGTCTTTGAATGAAGACCCACACACACACACACACACATATATATATATATATATTTATTTATTTATAAATATAGAGAGAGAGAAAAAAGAGAGAGAAAGAGTATGAAAGAAATTCCAATCATAGTAGAGATGAAGATCATACCTCAATACACAAAACTACTACTCTTAGCACAGGGTCTAAGAGATATTGGTATCTTTATAATTTTATCCTCAAATATTAAAGAAACTATATATGATGCGTCTGAAACCCAAAATCTATAGTCATTGGACAAACACACACACACACACACACACACATATATATGCAGAGAGAGAAAAAAAAGAGAACCTGAAACCCAAGATCTATAGCCTTCGGATGAAAACATAACATTGCACCAAGGCATAACCTCCAAATACATATAATAGAAAAACTTTTAAGTGATTATTCATCTTAATATTATTCTTGATCAAATATAATATACACCTCAAAATTTTTATGAGATGTAGTATATTGGTATACATTGAATCTAAGTGATTTATCTTAGAGAGAGAATCCAATCTTATTGATGAATCTCAAAGGAGATGGAGATCATACCCCAATGCACAAGTATCATACTTTTAACACGAGGTCTGAGAGAGATGAATATCTAGAGTCATTAAACAAAGGCATATATCACTACACAAAAACTTGACCTCCAACATATTCATGTAACACAAGCTTCTTATTATACCCCAATATACATAACATAAGGCTCCTACCTTAAGTACGAGATCTAAGAAAGATTAATATATAGACGATTTTACCCTTTAAAGTCAAAAAAAAAAAAAACATATTTAATGAATCTAAAAACCAAGACCTATATTCATTGGATGGTGACATTTATTATTACATCAAGACATGACTTTCAACATGTGCATGAAACACAAAAACATCTTAACTGATCAGTCGTCAAAGTATTATTCTTGACTAAACACATTTCAAAATTCTTATGAGATCTTACATGTTAATATTTATTAAATCCAAGTCATTTTTCTTAGAGAGAGAGAAAGAGAGAGAGAAAGAGAGAGAGAGAATCCAATCTTATTGTTGAATCTCAATGGAGATGAAGATCATATTCAATTCTCAATGTACAAATCTCCTACTTCTACCATAAGATATAAGAGAGATTAATATTTGGACAATTTTATCCTTGAAAATGAGATAAATCACGTCTAATGAGTCTTAAACTAGAGTTATTGAGTGAAGATAGATATCATTATAATAAGACATGATCTCCAACATAAAAATTTAGAAATATCTTTGGACGAGAATAATAATTCTTGACCTAATAAATTTCAAAATTCACACGAGAACAGATATGCTAATATTTGTTAAATCCAAGTCATTTCTCTAAGAGAGAGTAAACCCAATCTTATCGTTGAATCTCAATGGAAATGAAGATCATATCTCATTGCACAAGTCTCATGCTTGTAGCATGAGGTCTGAGAGATAGTAGCATCTCGACAATTTTACACCCAAAAGTGAGAAAAATCATTACACCAAAACATGACCTCCAACATATGCATGTAATACAATAACTTTTTAAGTAGGCAACCATCGCAGTATTATTCTGAGTGATTTTCCTCTATTTTTGTGGTTTTGGGGGGGGGGAGGGGAGCAGAAAAGAATACCTTCATAACTGAAAGATCATCCAGCGGACCATCAGTTTCCTTGTAAGTCATCACTCTGAGAGAGCTTCTCAGAGAGATTTGCATTGCTGCTTGGATTTCTTTGGAAGATTCCAGAGCTATTGAATTTGCTGCAGAAACTACAGCTGCTATTGTCCCTAGCTTTGCTGAAGCTGATCCACTCCCACTCAAGGAATTTACTGCCTCGTTGTGGACCTTGAGAACCAACTGACTCGCACTATAAGAGGGGAAAGCATGGAAGACAATAAAACAATAGAGAAACCTCACCCCCAACAAAAGCAGGAAGCCTACGCCCAAAACCCACGTTAGAATTGCAAGCAAATGCAATTCCCCAAACATGTAGATGTGCATCAGGTGAAACAAGATAGCATGGAAACAAATATGAAGATCATACCCAAAACACTAGGCTCTCATCTAGTGTATGGCATGAAAGAGGATAATATCTTAATAATTTTAGTTTTGAAAATTAAATAAATTTTGTATGACGAGTCTTGATGCCAAAACTTATCATGATTGGATAAATATGTTTATTCAATGATGATAAATGTCGTGCCTGGCCTGCATTGAGGCACAACTACCCACGGCAGTATTTCAGGTTTGAAGTGTCAGATGGGTCGGGAAGCATGAGCCCGGCCTGAGGCACGACACAGTCTAGAATAGTGCCTAGGCCCGTGCCAGGCTGGCTCGAGGCACGGCTCGTGCCGTGCCGTGCAAACCCAAGCCTCATGCTAGGCTAGGCATGGCCCAGTACTTTGGCACGAAGGCATGGTTCTTCGACATGACCCGAGTCATACCTTCGGGCTAGGGTACCTTAAAAGATATGCCAAGACAATACACCAAAAAATATGATGCATTAGATCATAGACAAATCTAACTCAAATATGAGTTCTTTGAGGCTAAATCCAATTCAACCTCAATGTTGACCCCCTTCATATATCACAATGAGTTAGAGAGGTATGGAATGGTCAAACTGATCATCACGATGAATATTCTGATTAGATTTACGAAAAATCCAAGGATAATCATTATCATGCAGGCTTATTTTCAGCATGTATATCATAGAATTCCTAGGTCCACATCTAGGAACGTCATACTAAAATAATATAACTTAAAAAAAGAAAATAATAATTAATAAATTTAGGAATTATAATAAAGTTGTTGTATATGTAATTTATTTTTTTGATAATCTGTTTGTATAACCAAATATTTCTGTTTTAATATTTTCATGTAATTATAGAAAAGAAATTAATAAGAAGCCGATGATGCAGCAGTAGCACAATAACGAAGGTCCCACTGACCAGTCAACTGACCAAAATTTTTGGAACAGAGCATGACCCATCTCATTATTCAATCTGCTCCAGTTAATGAACCGAGAGAATTTTTATTATAAAATATTTTATAATTTTCAATTTCGGATTACTATTTTTGGACCTGGGAACTATTCATCATCTTCTCTCTCTATGCGCGATTTATCATGACTGCTCTGCGCTGCACATATTGTAAGACATTTTTGTTGGTTTAATCTGTAACGCATAAACATTTTCTAATGGATATAGCTAGTCATACTGAGCAACTAGCGAACCATATTATTTTTGGTGTTCTATTTCTCATTTTTGATTTTGTCGTGGTTGGATTGTGAATTGGATATATATTATTTGTTTTTCTATTGTTCGTGTTGTCTTCTGTATCTTAATATCACTACCTTAGAAGCACAATTGCCCAAAAAAAGTAGTGTCCGTGATATCCGATATCTGGACTAGTCACGACAATACATCTCATGCATGCATCACCGTCCACTATATAGATTCTAAATAGACACTAAATAAAAAAATATTAAAATTCTTAGAGATTATATATTCTCATGACTGTCATTTTTAAGTGCATGATGAAAATTTTTAAAGAATATAATATTTAAAATAAAATATATAATATCACATTCGCTAATTTATCTAACAATGAAATAATCATTAACATGTTTGTTATGACTATTAGAGACAAAATATTGGAAGAAATTTTTAATGTTAGATGCATATATCATATCATTAACGTCATAGTACAAGCAGAAATGAAAATTATTTTTTTCATTTTAAAAAACATAAGTAACTCACTAAAATTTCTTCATAGTATCTCATGGACAACATAAGTTTGATAATCTTTGTATATGTGCAAATTTAAAGAAAAAAAAATTTTAATTGGATATGAGACATTGTTAAAATTACACATACCATATGTTAGAGTCATGTATTTCATATGAACATGTAATATCAAACTACGTAAATAATAAAAATAAACTTATTATCAACAGAGAGTGGGATACAAAAATTTTATTTATAAAATTCCTGAAGATTTTTTATGACATAACGAATATGTGTTCGTCAGTTTATACTCCGACCACTTTCATTACACTCAGGTGCATTGGCAATATTAGTAATATGTTAAGAACGTTAAAAAATGACTGATATTTAGTAAAATAATTATTGAGATGAATATCAAATACTTAAAATACTGATTTACCATTTCATTTCTTTATTGTCTGGCTGAGTACATGAACCCTATGATTAAGGTGAAATGGATAGAAAATGATTTGACATACATATCCTCGTGCATAAACCAAAAATACAAACCTGAAGGATTCATTCATGAAATGTTAATTAAAGTATTTGCATATAACAATACTAGATATGATGATAGTGATAACCAGGGTCAGAGTACAAACTTTGATACTATATTCAGAGATGATGACTTCTTTATTTAATTAACGAGAAAAAAATAACAAGGTGGACCATCGAATAAAAGTGAGCTATCTTAATACTTATATACCAATTAATATTCAATCCTATCATACACTAATAATAAGAACTTTGATATTTTATATTGGAAGAAATCATATGAGTCCACATATCTCTTGCAATCTAAGATGACATGAGATTTACTGACTCCTCCAATATCGAGCATAATATCGGAGTTAACTTTTTCTATTACAGTGAATATAATTTCAAATAAAAGATCAAAATTACAACCAGATAAGATGTGAATTTTGATATTATCTTGGTATAAAGAACCTCCAATTGAAATTTTATAATTATGAAGAGAGTTTTGATCTAAGGAGAATGAGTCTCTAGTTAAAATTCATCAGATACAATCTCTTCAAATTTCATGGTAATACACTCAAAATATTAATCTCTTTCATACCTCAAGTAAATATGGTAGAATTTTTTTTTATTTGCTTATTATTATGATTATTGATGACTATTTGCCCCAACTCATTTTCACCTCAACAATAAATCAAGATTGACATCATAAATATCTCAATTTTAATACAATTTCATTATCTCTACTTTAATTCTTATCGCAAATTCTTGATAATCATTTTAGTAGTTAATTGATAAATATCAAGTGATTAATCTTTGTTGATGTCTATATTTTATTATCAAATTAGCAATATTATTATAGTTAATGAATTTTCTAAAATAGTTGATTATCAAAATATCAATATTAATCTAAGTTTTAAAAGACAAAAGTATAAGACGAGATATTTTTGTGTTCGTAAGACAAGACGTAAGCCTCAAGACATTGAGGCATAAATTTTTTGAGAATCACAATATTTAATTAATTAATATTTTAAAATATATAAAATAAAATGACAACAATAAAAATAAGAATATAATTCATTATAATTATAATAAAAACATACCAGTTTACTACTTTGACAAAAATCATCACAATATCTTTTCTTAATTTTTTCAAATCGGAGAAACTCATCCTAAAAATAATACCAATAATAATATTCAGTTATAGCACTAAGCAAGAATATTGTACACTGGTATGCCCTCCAATCTTTTTCACATTTTATATATTTTTGACTTTCCTCAATTTTAATATTCATAAATTATATTATTAAGTCAATCAATTTCAATTTTATTTTTTTTTTGATGATTTATATATTATAGGTTGTTATTGAAAAGACATTATTAAAGGTTAAAAATTACAAATTATATTTCAATTTTTTTAGTTCAATAAGTCAAACTACAAATTTTATCATCATTGTTCACATGTTAGTTCACTCACATCGTGACTGATATGTATTAGTCAAATTGAAACATATTGAATCAAATATAAAAAAAAATTAATGAATTGATGATGAGATATATCAAAAGAACAATACATAGAAATCACTTATTTAATATATTAAATTGGCATTAACAAAATATCATTTTAATAGATTCATGTATGTATGTAAAGCTTCACAGGCTTGCATGCAACATGGCCCACAAAAAATCAAACATGGAGGTAAAGTGGACTGTACAACATAGTAACTTGCCTTAGAGAAGCATGAATTCAGAACCAAGTACAGCACCTGAGATTCACGTGCCATTTGAAAAAAAAAAGAGACCGTGAATTGGGTTGAGTCAAGTCAGACATGCAAATCAACCACAGACTTTTCCACACAAAAACTAGTTGAAGCTTTGGCTAGTCCTTAGCCTGAACCCAAACTTTTATAAGTTAGCATGGTCTCATCCCAAGGATAACTAGAGGTGTCAACCGGGTCGGGCCGGCAAGAAAAATTCCTTGCCCGGGCCCGTGCCGTGCCGTGCCTGGCCCGGCACGATTCGGCCCGCGGCACGTCACACCGGCACGGGTTTGTTCAGTGCCGGGTGTCCCGTGAGCCCGACCCCACGATGCCCCTCCCGCAAAAAAAGACCACGGGTCGGGTCTGATTCGACCGGACCCGCGGTCCCCCGTATCCCGAACCGCTCTGACAGGCAAGCCCGAGCGGTCCTGGCAAGGCACGACACGGCCCGCCGTGCCTGCGGGCCGTGCTGGGCCCAATTATTTTAAACCGTGTCAGGCCATGCGGCACGCTCGTGCCCAAAAAATTCGGCCCGGGCCGGCCCGTTTGACACCTCTAAGGACAACCCATATCTAGAGCATGCTCAGATTGGGCATTTCAAACTAGCATGACTCATCTTCCAAAGCACAACACAGTGGTCCTATTAGGCATGCAAAAATATGATTCGTGTCAAGCCAATTAACATCTATACATAGATAACAAGTCTCAATATAAGTATCACTTGTGATAAATTATAATATTTTATAACTTTCATAAATAATTTATGCCACAATGATAGATTCAAATTTTTGAAATACACAAAACACACTAAAATGCTAAAACTACCCAAAGAGCCAAAAGTGCAAGACTCAAACATAAAAAGTCTAAAATTTTTATAACATTATATACTACCATTAAATTTAACAATCAATTATTAGTATTTCTAACTACATTTCTATCAAACTAAAAAATTCAATATAATTAATATATATATTTATCATTTCAAACAAATTATAATAAAAATAAAAAATTATTTAAAATGTATGCTGATGGATGTTGTCGCACCAGATGTATAAGGCTCACCCACAGTACAAAATCTAAAAAAAATAAATATCTCAACAGACTTACCTTTAAAAATTATAAATATTATATCTAAATAGTCTCGAACCCAATATTTATTAAACTAAACAAAGATACTTATCATAATAAGGTATTATATTCAATACATATATACAAAATCAGAATTTCTCAAATAATCAATAATCTTAATATTATTGTCAACTAAATATTTTTAACATAATTATTTTTATTATATATGATATATAAGTTGATATAATCACATATTTATTTACATAAAACATGAATAAATTTATAACTCATCATTATTATTTTTATCATATTTGTTTTATCTATTAATGATAGAGAATACATTTTTCTAAAGTTTAAAATTACCCTCTTAGCGTTGATGTTGAATCAAGTATTATCATCTCATTTTCAAAAGCTTTAGAAATATTATTTCATATCCCAGCATCAACTTCAGAGATAAAATATTATGCATTTTCATGACAATCTATATCTATTCTTTTCATAATTTTCATTAATTATTATGATTATTAGCATCTTCAAAAAAAAATAGATACACTATATGTCATTCACTGTATTTTCTCTTCTAGATTTGAATACGTTTAATATAAATCATATTTTTAAAACATGATAATATAATTTATGTTTTTTATTATGAATATTCAAAATTAGGTAACTCAAATAATTAAGCAAATATCAATATTAATTACATTATTATAATTATTATTATTACTTTTATTTTAAAATATAATTAAATATTACCGGCTACTCAATCTATTAAATAAAATCAATCAATTTTATGAAAATTAACCTCAATTAATCAAACAAAATTATATAGCTAATAACTAATTCAATCTTGAATATTCTTTGAATATTTGTATATTAAATCAATTCTATAACATCTTTTTTTTTTTGAATGATTTTTTTTTTCAATATTAAGATGTGCTTATAGTGACCATTATGAGTTTTGGATCATCATCTATTTCTTGTTTAGCATAAAAAATATTAATTATCAAAAATATTCATTAGGATGTTAAATTTAATAAAACAAGATATTTTACTTTGTATTAATGATTCAATTATACCTTCATACACCGTCTCAAATATATTATATTTTATTACAATTATAAAATTAGCTTTATTCATTAATTTGCAATCAACAAAATTTTCTCTACCATCAATCAAACAAAACTGAGAAAGCCAATATGACAGGGCCCAACACAGCAAGTAGGGTTCCACCATGTTTGCAACCTTAACTGCACCATGTTTGCAACCCTAGTTGCACCACTTTTCAACACAACCACTCTGTGTTGCAGCAAAAGGCTTGAGCGTACCACAATGAGCCAACGTGCACCTATTGATCAATCGAGCTGCTTGAGACCAGGGTGAGAAAATCTTGCCATGTGGGCAGACAAGCCATCCACCCATATGTGAGAAGGCATGGTTTTTGTCCAAGCAGTTGGTGATAGCTCGTGGGAACGATAGCCACAGAAAGAGTATGCATACATCACAAAAAAAGATGACATACTGCAATGTTGATACCCAAGCTCTAGCAGCGCCAGGAGTCTCAGCACACAGAAAGTAGTCATTTTTTGGTGGAGTTCCAATATCTAACATCTAGTTAAAGTATACAACCATGACAATGTAATCCAACAACAAATAACTCTTCGAATAAAGTAATCAAAACAACCTCTCGAGATGAGATAAAACTGAAAATTGTGGATACAGAAGCAGCAACCTTCATACTTTGAGAGCCCACTAAAGAATGTCAAATAGCAAACAAGTTGATGATGAGCCAAAAAACAAGGAGCTGCTAGAAAAACACATTTTGAAAAACAAAAGGGTTCAGCTGCTGAGGACCAAACTTACTGGAAGTTCACCGGAGAAATTGTAATTGCACTATTTGCATCAAAGAAAATAGTTCCCTTCACAATTGGCTCATTTCTCCTTGTTCTAGAGCAGATCCGGAACAAAAATAAAAGCAATGATAATGTTTGTCACGTGTAAAATAGATCCGACCAGGAAGAGTCTGGCAAACACATACCTATACTCCATTTTCCCGGTGGTGGGATCTAAGATAACCCATCGCTCATTCCATTTCCTCAGCTATCATTGTGCATAAAAATGTGTTAAGATCCAGAAACTACAACAGCACATATCATTTAACTATGTGTAATCAAAAAGCATATGAAACAAGCATAGTTTTAAAAAGCGCAAGGCGCACCTAAGGCATGAGCTTTTGTGAAGTGAAATGTGACTTTAGATGCAGATAAATTTTTATTAAATATGATTATATTGATAAAAAAATAAATATTCCTAATTATTAAAATAAATTTTGATGAAAAAAATAAATGAAATTATATAAATTTCAATATATAATTACAAAATTTGAGAATAAATGTATTTTTTTAAAAAAATTATAGTATATAAGGTGCGCCTCTTCGATAAGAAACATGCCTTGGAAGGCGAGGCGCTATAGCTAGGGAGTGGTTGTGCCTTGACCCTAGGAGCGCCTTAAGCCTGCCTTTCACAACTATCAAACAAGAAAAACAAATAAAAAAAGAATGGCATGAGCACCCACCAGAGATAGTCATTGGGTCTCATAAACAAGTGGTCTCGTAGAAGATTTACAAATTGTTAGTCTAATTCTAATATGACATTGATTTCTCAAAATAATGACTTTGGGCGAGACTCAATAGGCAATTGCTACACCTGGCAATGAGAAACAAAAACTAGACTTAATATGTTTGATGGAGTTACTAACATAAAATAATGATGGATTGGAGAAGACAAGCTATTTTTACCATTAGCAAGGAAAAGACTGTTTTTTTTTACAATAGAAGGGAAAAAAAAAACAGTCAAGCAGCATGGACGCAGTAGTAGGTGATAGACACAATCATGGCATGGCATCGGCTGAAGATTGAAGCTCCTGATGGAGGGGGGCATGGATGCAAGTTGGATGGATGGGGCACTTGAGCATTTTGATCAAAATTATCACGAATTTACTTTAGAAAGCATGATTCCGTTGATTGTGTCTCACATTAAAAAATGGATTTGCCATGCGGCAATATAATTTTTGGACAAAATCACACCAGATGACATTCAGGGGGAATCATACTTCTTACATATATCATAGGCTCGTTGTGAATTGCCCACATAAACGAAGGAATGTAGAAATAACCAGGCAAATAGTGGAATCATGCTCGAGCAAAAATGTGGTGACTAAACTAGACGTCAACGAAACACATAGACATCGATGGCAATGGAGCGTACTGTTTCAGAACGCTTGAGAAGAGGACCTTTCAGCAAGTTTCTGCCAGAACCCGATGCCAACTGCCTCTTGATTTTCTCCAGACTATTTTCTGTGTCCGCTGCCCTCTGTTTCATTCACAGCCAAGATCAGAATCGATCGATTTCCCCTTATCAGTTTTATTTCCGCGTGAGCGTGCTGAACAAGTAAAAGTTAAGAAGAAGAAAAAAGACTATGTGAGACCTTACCGTGGAAACGCCATTGGAGTTAGAAGCCATGATGCTGCAGAAAATTTGATCATATGACAGGAATTAAGGGGGCAGTGTTATCGATGCTCAGAGCTGTAATTCACCAGCGTCCTGAAAAAACGGAGGGAAAAGGTCTGCTGTCCATGGTGCTGTTAGGTTGCTGCGGTGGACTTGCAGGTGAGAGAGATCAAATTATGCAAATTATATAGTCTGTCTATGTAATCTTTTCTCAATGACATTTTTGATTGTGAACTGTAAAACTATTAGTGCAAATCCAAACAATAAAAAAAAATTACTCCAATGGAGTTTGTATAAGAGGTGTCAAAATGATATCAAATATCTTAGGGTGCCATATTTGATAATCTTAGAGCAACTCCAATGGGAGATGCTAAAAAATAGGTGACAAATGTTAATTTGCAAACTTGAACAGTGTTTTTGGCACCCCTAAACATATTTTTACTCCAATGGTAGGTGTCAAAATAAGGTGCTATTTTAATAATTAAATATTTTTTTAATTAAAGTTTTTTTTTTAACCCATGAGAAAGATCCTTTGAGATGCACAGTAGTCATAACTGCTAATTTGCATCCTCTATATTCTCTCTCCAAGGTTTCCAAATATGGCACCCCAAGACATTTGATGGTATTTTGCCATCTCTTATACCAACTCCATTGGAGCAAGTTTTTTTCATTGTTTGTGTGCCATTTTAGCGGTTATGGAGATGGCATCCCTTATAGCAACTCCCAGTGGAGTTGCTCTTAGAGAGAGAATAGAGAGGATGCAACATAGTAGTTATGGCTATTGTGCATCTCAAGTAATCGCTCTCATAGGTTGAAAAAAAAACCTTTAATTAAAAAAATATTTAATTATTACAATATCACCTTATTTTGGCACCTGTCACTGGAGTAACAATCTGTTTAGGGATGCCAAAAACACAGTTCAAGTTTGCAAAATAACATTTGGCACACTTTTTTTGGCATCTCCCATTGAAGTTGCTCTAATAATTAATATCATATATAAATATATAGTTATTTATCACTAAACACGTGTAGTTTGCCATCTTTCTATGATTATGAAATGATGTAATAATAGATAGCAACATATATTTTTCATCTTATCGCTCAAATATATTATTGTAATTAGAAGATGGTGTTATTGTAATTAGAATATATTGTAAATATGTTTGTAGTTACAAACAGAACATGGATAAAATTCGGATGCACGTACGACAAGACAGCACACTCGCCATTATTTCAGCTCAACTGCAACTGTCTGGAGGTAAATATGTGCAACATTAATCTCTTGCATCTCTATAAAAGAATTTGTCAATTGAGAACCAATTACAACCATATTTTTCATAGTTTCATACTATTGTTAAAATACAACATAACTCATCAATTACTATGTTAAGATAAATTATATACTAGCAGATGAAACTATCCTCTCGCTAGTAAAAAATATTTTAAGAACAAAGTTAATAATTATATTTACCGAGTTCATAAATAATAAATCATTAGTTATAGTAAAGAAATATATACTTGGGTTTGCATTTTATTTATAGTTAATGCCAAATAATCATTATTTAATTTTTTTTATCTTTTATTATTTGTGATTGTCAAATGGTGTACAAAATAAGAAACTCACATTTATATTATTTGAATATTTGTCCACAAATGATCTATCATTCTTCTTGTGTATTTGCTTGAGTACGTCAAATAGTGTCAGTGGACATCACAACTCAACCTCCTGAAAATAAATATTAGTTACTATCAAGGTACATCATTCATTACGACACAGATATTATCATTAGGAATATAAAAATTTAAATAATAACAAAAAATAAAAGATAATTATACTAAATCTACCGAATGTCGGTAGGTCGCCCTTAAACCTCTAATATGTTTTAAAAGGATATATTCCTTCACCTGCTTTTTTTGATCGATAGTTGTGTGAGACCACCTAGGGCATAGTCTTGAACTCTTCGCTATTCCAATATTCCAACCACTGCATCCAATCACTAATGAGTACACTATTAGGTTTTGCATCTGTACCATACTTTTTTATCCATTTACCAAGATTGTCATTGGATCTCACATTTTCCACATATTTACAGGTATCTATAATCGATACAACTAAAGCATTATTCCATTTTTATTTTTTCTATAAAAACCAAATAAAAAATAATATATTGTAATGTAACTAGTTTAAGAGTATATCATATTGTATCAAATTAAAAAATAAGTAAATGCATGAAAAATGTACCTCAGATTATTCTTAATAACATTATTTCATACTTGGTGACACTCTGCTCCACTTTATAGTTTATACCCTCCGCAACTAATTTCTACTTAAATATCTTCATGATTATACAATAAGTAGAATGAATAAACCTGTAAGTAATTTATAATCATCACGTACATATACATATAATCAAAATATATAATTTTGATGCTACTAAGTTAATATTATAAATGATAATGTTCGATAAGTAGCAATATCACATGTTGTTATTATTAAAAAATACCAAAATTCAAAAATTGTCATATATTTATAATTTTATTCACATTTTTTTTATATTTAATTGAAAAAAAAAACATGAAAATTTATAATGAAATGATGTTATAAATTTAAGAAAGCAACGTACTGTTTATTAACAATTGTAGGCCAAATGAAGATTTTCTAATTACTTGGCATACAAATTAAGGATAATGACTATCCTGCCGGTGCTGCTCCAGTAGTACCAATGCAGTGGCCTCCTAAGTTAGGTAGAATGGAACTATAAGTATCTTCTAGTGAAAAATGAGATTAATATGAAATATCTATGGCAGTAAATCTGTGTATTTCATGATAAGGTGATGTCAAAGTTTTCTCTGTACGTGTAGGTGAATGCAGAAAGATATTTGTAGTGTTATCATCATTGAATACATGTAAATTTTATCCTCTATGAACTATTAGTTGACTTTCTCCACTCATTCTCACACATTGACATCATCGGAAACTTTGATGGTTATATTTCATATCTAAATAATTATACATAAATATCAAAATATATAGAATAAATAAAAACATAAAATGAAAATGTTATAAGTTATATTAATAAGACACAATGAGAAACACATTGACATTAGAAAAAATAATTAAAATATTTTAATCTAACATCCACATTATAATGATTACAAAGTGATAATGACAAAATAACATGAAAATCAATTAATTTATAGTCAACATCAGAAATTTCTAAGAAATCAACTATATTTACAAATTCATCGTAATTTGATTTTGCAATTAATTCATCCTCATTATAATTTTTAACATTGTCATCATCAATGTACAAATAATTTTCACATTAAACAAGTATATTTTGAAGGCCATCATCTGCTCCACGAATGATTAGATAAAGTTCCACATTATTATCTTTAAATACTTAAACTCATGATGGAGTAACCATGACATCCTTTTTAAAAATGTCAAAAGCAAATCTAGTTTTATTTTACATATTGCCTACCAGTGACACAGATTTCTTCTCGTGGTTGTATAAGCGGTGTAACATACTTGTCTAGCTTTTACCGCAAGAATAAATGGCTCATATTTATGATAAAATTTATGGTGCAGATCAAAAAGTTTGTATTATTGATGAATTCTAGTACTCATATTTGAAATAGGATCAAACCATTCACACTTAAATAGAATAATCTTCGTATATGATAAAGTAGGATACTCGACAAGTAAAATTTCAATTAGTAAACCATAAAATTAGTTGTACATGTAGTATATTTAGACACTTGATGCAAACACCACTCTTCTTTGCAGCATTATTTGAAGCATGTTTCAAAGTATAAAATTTGTATTTCTTGACATAACGTCTGGTATACACGTCTATAAACTTTGTAATGGTCTTTTTGCAAGGTCTTTCATATTTTTGTTACATATAATTGATGAAAAAATGTGTACCTGTAAAATGATAAAAGAAAAATTCATACATATATAATATTGCATTTAGCTGTTTAAAACCAAGAATGATAGTTTATACACGCACATATTTTTCAAATCAATTTGTAGAACCTTTTTCAAACTTCACATCAATTGAATCATCATCGATATGAGATTCTTTTTACCATAATTCATTAGCAAGTATTCTTAAAAAACAACATTGAATGTTTTTTGAAATATTAAAAAGCTATATTGCAAACAATGAAAATGAATAAGAATATAAAATAATTTTAAATCTTACTATATATAAGGAGTAACTTTCTCATAGTTCAAAAAAACATGTGTGTGCGGCATGATACTTTAGGTTATCCAAAATATATCTTGATGTTACTCTACCATATGATCTACCTACCTTTTTAAAAATAGAAAGTATATCATTATCTTCTGATCCATCCCCTCTATCATATACATACCTTGGTGATAATTTGTTATGTCAATTATACAATTCTGACCAAAAGTAGTGCTCACAAAAGGCCAAATTCTCTTAAACCAGATAGACATTACATATCAATGACTTTGGCTTTATTTTGAATATTATTTTTCAATTTTCTAAGATATTTGAAATAAATATAATTTAGAAAAAAAAATTTGGCTGAATCATTACATTTTTAGATTAATAAATGAAAATTATATTATCTCTCAAATTGATACATCCATATATATTGCACATGGCCTACTATCATAGATTCACAAGGCAAGTGGACTCGGAGATTTTCTATTGAATTGAAAAAGCTAGGAGGAAAATACTTTCAAGTATATATAAAATAATGGGAATGTCATTTTGTAATTTCTCAGTTTCTTCATTTTTTAGGACATTACAAGTGAGATTCTTAACAAAATGCTTATTTTAGTCAATGCTTCCCAAACATTATGTGGAAGTAATTCACATAATTTTATAGGTATTAGCCTTTGCATGAATTTATGGTAGACATTGTTTTTCATCACAAATAACATATGTTTCTTCATTTCAATACATCTTTCCATGTTAGATGTATATCTATCAAGGAACCTAAGCTCCATCAATCATATGCACAAAGCTTCATTTGCATTTTTATCAAGACTATAACAAGCCTTGTGGAATTTATTCATTGATTCGTCTATGTGTAACTATGGACATGAACGTAATGCTTTCAAATCTTTTTTTGATTTGGCATTATCTTTTATTTTTCCTTTCTCATTCATTATAGTATTAAGAATATTATCAAAACATATTCATTTCAGTATGTATCACATTTAAGTTGTGTCTATTAAGATTTGTTTTCCAATACGGCAAATCACAAAAATTTTTTTTTCTTTCAACCACTGTTATGATTCTTTGAAATTTTTGCATTAATACAATCTGCATCAGCATCAATAATATTTTTGAACTCGTATATTTTAATTAACATATAATATTTAGTCTCATAGCTTCAAAGGTGAGACACTTTTAATGATTTTATGATCTTTTTTAAACACATTAATATTCATCCAAAATATATGTTCCGCATGTAAGAATATATGGTGATTATCAAACCACTAAATCTTTTCTACTTTGCTCAGATAAAATGCATATAAGTCTTCCATGAAATAATGAAAAGCTAACTTCCCGAAAGTACTCCAACTGACAACATTGAATATGCAAGAGAGTAATTTATAGTTAGAGGTGTCAAGTGGGTAGGGCAGCTCAGGCTCGACCAAGGCATAACCTGACAGAGTAGTGCCTAGTTCCTCACTACATGGTCCAACACCATGCCTAGTCCCATGCCATGCCAGCTTGAGGCAAGACTCATAGCATGCTAGGTGGGAGGGGGTGCAGGGCCAGGCACGACCAGGCTGCCTGGCAGGACACGACCCGATCACTTGACACGGCTAGCAGTATAGTCGAGTACAATGCTCAAAAACTCGGGTTGGGTATCGAGAGTGATCTGATTGGATCGAGCCCGAGCTCCCATCTCTATTAACCTATTGGGCCTTACCCAATCTCTCGAGTCCATGAGCCAGACCTCGATGTTTGATTTTCAAACTTTCTAGAACCCTCAAGGCCAAACCAACCCAATAGTCCTCAAAAAATTAAATTGAGATGTACCCAGCAATTGAATGCTCCCCCAACGGCTAAGGCAGAAAATTTGACAGTTCTGGAGTTTCTGCCCTAAAAAATTATTAAAAAATTGTATGAATTTCAATTTTTTTAAAAAAAACTTGTTAGTATCTATATATAAAATACTTCTTCTATCTCTCAATCTCACTTCTCACCTCACTCATCTTTTTTTTTTCTACTTTGTTTTATCATCACTCTCTCTCTCTCTCACATACTCCATCTTTCTCTCTCATCTCAACTCTCATCTCTCTCTCCTCTTAGAGTTCATTTTGGGCATTTAGATCTTGGCTTTCCTAATTGATATTGTCCACATAAGTATTGCTTGTATTTAAAGTTCTACATTCTAAATATATTATATGTTTCGAATCTATATTCCCACAAACTTTTGAGCTCTACTATAAGTGGTTGTATAAAAATATTTAATTTTTCTTTTGGATTTTTCAGATCGGGCATGATAACACACAACAACATGTACAGAAATTAAAGTTATTATAATGTATAATAATAACCGACAATAATGAGTATTATTGTTCTGTTTGTCCAAATAACTAAAATCCATTTGTGCACAGCCATAATCTAATATTTTGACATTTATCTATAAAAGATGGATGATTATCATCAAGATATTTTCAAGTAGGAGAATTTGAGTAATACCATATCATGTCATCTTCAATAACATACTCTTGTGCCAGCTCATGTCATTAGTAGTTATATTAGATACATATAAACTTTGTAAATGAAGAGTCAATGGGAAATAATACATTTTTTTTAATGAGGAAAATTTATTTATACCTTTTATATGTTGTATTTATTTTATACCAAAAATATTTGCATAATGTATATGTAATTACTTTACTAAATGTGCCCCAATATATCATTCAACCATTAATAAAATATTGTATTTTTTTTCTACCGAAAAACCTAGACCTCACATTAACTTCTTTGTGCCAAAAAAACTATTTATATCATAATATTATTCTTTAGCAACAATTCAGATAAAACTGACATATTTCATCAAAATATTTTTAAAAAAATATTACTTTGCCTTTGAATTAATTAGTCTGGCCATAATAAATAAATTTGAGTGGCCATGCAGATTTCTTACCCAAACCTCTTCTTTTAAAGTCTCCAGCACTTCATATAATTATGTTGCTGATTAATTTGTGATATCATCAATGACATTCAAATTTAATGTATGACCAATAATATTCTTCAAAATTGCTTTACATATATCATTGGGATATGCAAATTCCTCTGTAATAGTAGAATTAATATTTCTATGTACATAATACCTAGTCATTTGTGGCTCAACTAATTCTTCATATTTTATATCAAACATAATAATTACGAATAAATTTATTTTTTACATGATATTTGACAGTGTCCAAACCTCGCAAACTCTGATTTTGACTTTTACAAGTATAATATGGACATCCTTTTTTTATTCCATCCATAAAATCAAGCTATTTTTTAGCAATAGCAATAGCAATAAACTTCCCAATCATCCCTACAAATTCATCAGTCAAAAACTCATCTTTTACTTTTATATTCATCAATCTATGATCACGTCGCATAATATTTTCTATTCCTATAACTCATATTACAAATTATTTTTTTTTAATAATAATATAGATAGAGATCTATTTGTAATAAAGATGTATTAAATTTTTTACGATATTACATAAATCTAACAAATAAGTTGTTATAAAATTCTCATTACATAATTTTTGATTAAATCATATAAGGTAGGTTGTTCCAATATCTTATATACTTATCAAAGTAGCAAGTTTAATTTGTTTTATTGCACCTATATTAAAATGCAAATCCACCAACTAAATACAATTTTAAATAAGCTAATTTTTTGTTTAAGTATTACAATTCTTCATTACGTTTCACCATTCCATTTGCACACACTCATGATATCTTTTTATTTTTTAATGTTCTTAAAAATAAACTTTAAGTATTTGTTATAATAATAATTATTGTTTATTATTAAGGCTGCACAATTACAATGAGTCAAAATTATAAAATTATTAAAGTTGATGTAATCATAGTAACAAAACAAAATACAAATTAATTATAATGATCACAACACTAGTTAAATAATAAAATGCACACAAAATTAATACCTTGATTATGTTACAAAAAAAAAAAAAAAAAAAAAACTTAACTATGATAAAATTTTGTTAGATGTATAATTTATCAACTATAATTGCAACCATTCAACAAAACAATAACAAACAACCTAAAATGAACGCTACGAAAGAAAAGAAATTATACGCAACATCAAAATACACAAAAATACATATGGACTAAAATGAAAACCTTATTTTCTCACATCAAATATGGATAAAATATGTTTCGATCAATAAATAAAGGGTGGGCAATCAACAAATGATTCGGACGAAAACTAAAACACCATGAATTTGATATACCCCAAAACCCTAAGAAAGTTCGAAATTTCGAAGTGTTCTTCGATAAATTAATTATCAAAATTTAGCAACAAAATTTAACAACGTAATGGTATTCCCTCACTAATGTTCTTTAAATGATATAGCGATGGATAGGCATGTCGTTTCTCATTGAGCGATAGAATATTTTCTGTCGTTAAATGTAGAAATGAATTTCATATCCGTTTCTAATAATGCATGAATACCTATGTTTCCGTCACTAAATGGCACACAATAGTATCTGCTTCTCAGTAACTATATACAACTATATATAAGCATATACAACTATATATAACTATATACAACTATATATAACTATATATACACTTATATAACATATATAAAATGTAAACTATAAATACTTATTTGTATGTTTTAAACATATAACTATTACATGGCACGTATATGTTAACTTTTTAAAAATTTTAAACACATAGATATAACATTCATAACATGTATTTAAATATTCTAAACTATATAAAACACTATAGGTTAAAAAACTATATGTTATATATAGTTGTAAAGTGTATATATATGTTTTTTTTATGTTTAAAACAAAAAAAAAAAGAAAGATTTAATATGTATATGATATATATATATATATAATACTGCAAAAGGGGCAAGATGCCTACTTCCAATGACATTAGTTCAATACTTAGGAATATCAGATATAAATATTATGAGTTGTGTTTGGCGAAGGCAAGGGAAAGAAAATAAAAAAAAAACATATATAAATAAATAAATAAAAAAACAAATAAATAAATAAATATAGTATTATATTTTGTATTATATTTAGTATATTGTTAATTTTATAAATGGGAGAATTGTGTTTCATCGAGCTCCATCGAACTCTACGATGAGCTCCTGGAAGTGGGGCGACGGGACATGGGAGAGGATAGATGGCATAGGGCCAGGGTAGATGGGAGAGATGTTATTCCTTAATGAAAATTAAATAGTTAACCAAATTTTAGTTTAATCGTTTAATGATTGACAATTTAGGGTTAATGTATTAGAATGACAAAAATTAAAATTTCTTAATAATTATGTGATTTTTTAAAATATTTCGGGGGAATACCCCGAAATACAATTCCGCCATTATAAATTAATAATATTTCTTTTTTGCATTTTATTTGATATTTTTAAAAAAGTCAGCGGCATCATCCATGGTGAGGCTGTTTTTTTTTGTAGTTTCGTTCGGAAATAATATATTTTATATAAAAAATATAAAATATAATAAGTGTTTTAAAAATATGCCCAAATTAGTACGTCTGTAAACAGCGTGACAATGGCCGTCGTTGTGAACGGTAACCATTACTACGCTGTTAATTTTTTAAAATAATAGGCCGACGTTGTGAATGCTGACTATTGAAAATATTATAGAGATCCTATTACGCCCCTCGCCCCTTCATGGAGCTCTGTCGAGATCCAGCGAGCTTGAAGTTGAGCTCGTTGGAGCTAGAGGTGTCAACCGGGACGGGCCGGGCCGGCCCGATATGAGGAATGACACAATATAGCGGTGCCCGGGCCGTCCCGGCACGAAAATTTCTCTTGCCTGGGCTTGTGCCGTACCCGACCACGGCACAATTATGTCGTGCAGTACCGAGGCCAATCAGGCCTCGTGCATTAACTGGCCCGGCACAGTACCGTGACCTGTTGGTGCGGTACCATGCATAAATCAATTTTTTTTTAAAAAAATTAGGGCTACGGGAGTGCCGAAATCCTAATTTTATTTAATTTAGTGTTTGGCCCGAACGAGCCGTACCCGGTAGATCGTGCTTGGGCCCGTGCCGGGCTGAACCACACAAAACCATGCCGGGTTAGCCACGGCACAGTATAGTAATCATATCGTGCCTGATCCGGCATGAAAGCATGGTCAGGCCTGAAAAAATGGACCGAGCTGGCCCGACACATCCTGTTTGACACATCTAGCTGGAGCTCAACATAACTCCATGAAGGAGCTCGCTGGAGCACCCCGAGCTCCACTTCAAGCTCGGGGAACTCCATCGAGCTCCACGATGGAGCTCCGATGGAGCTCCGATGATCTCCACGAAGGAGTGATGAGCGTGGGTGAGGGTAGAGGTGTCAACCGTGCCGGGCCGGCCCTGCACGAGGGACGGCACGGAAAAAATCTGTGCCCGGGCTCGTGCCGTGCCGTGCCTGGCCCGGCACGGTTCGGCCCGCGACACGGCAATCCGGCACGGGTTTATCCCGTGCCTGGTGCCCTATGAGTCCGACCCCATGTTTCCCCTCCCGCAAAAAAAGACCGCGAGTCGGGTTTGATTCGACCCGACCCGCGGTCCCCCGTATCCCGAATCGCTCGGGCAGCAATGCCCGAGCGGGCCAGGCGAGGCACGGCACGGCCCGCCGTGCTTGCGGGCCGTGCCGTTTGTCACCTCTAGGTGAGGGGCATGGGGTGAGATGCGGGGGGTGTAATATAATCACTATAATATTTTCGATAGCTGGAATTCATAATGCTGACATTTGATTTAAAAAAATCAACAGCGTGACAATGGCAGTTGTTCACAACAATGGTCATTACCACGCTGTTTCTAGACTTAATAGTTTGAGCATATTTTTAAAAATTTTGAATTATTATTTAAAAGTATTATATTTAAGATTTTTTATTTCAAAATTATTATTTCCGTACAAAATACTTAGCTTGAACAATATTTTGAATATAGTATTATATTTTAGATTTTTTATTTTACGGTACAAAACTCGTTTTATTTTGAGTCATTTCCAGTTGTTATCATGGCTCGAAGGAGGGGGGGGAGGGTGAAAAGCGGCGTCGGCGAGATGGGAGAAAGTGGGCTTGAAGCAGCACGATGAGTTTCAACATGTGGATCCGAAGCGGCTGAGAGGACCACGGCATGATGCTGTCCTCGCCATGTTCTAAAACAATAGTTTTCAATCTGAATTTAATTTCCCTGTTGTTGCTCGCTTTCCTTTCTTTTTCTGGAGCTGCCTTGCCCAATTTCGCTCTAATCGCCCCCCCTCCGGTCCTGTTGATGAGCTGCTCGATTGCATTTCTGAAGGTCCGCCATTCTAATTATTCTAGATTTCATAACCACCGTAGGTTGGCGTGATCCTGCTCTTAAAATGTAGTTCGAATTATTTGCGGAACAGAGTGCAGGTGCGAAATAGGATTGCCGTACATCTCGCTCTCGTGGTGCTGTTGCAGAAATTCACCATCTCAAGAACAGAGTGCACGTCGGAGTTTCCTCTGGGGGCGAAACAACAAATTTCCCTGGAAGTAAGCTGGAGAGCTCAATATTCAGAGTAATTGATCTGAGTGATTTTTCTTTCTGTTCCATTATTCTGCATTCCCCCTGTTGCCTACTATGTTTTCTTGTAGTCTTCTATATAGAGTAATTGATGGGAGCTATAGGTGCCAAAGGCGGCGTGCTTTCGTGCTGGGCTATGCGCGGTCACCGTGCCTGGCCTAGCACGGTTTGGTGGTGTTCAACCTGCACTTGCCCGTTGCACGATCTGCTGGGTTCGGATCGATCGGGCCGAACCCTAAATTAAAAAAAATTTAGGGTTTCTACACGCCTAAAACCCTAATTTTAAAAGAAATTAGGATTTGGGCGCGTCCGAAATCCTAATTTTTTAAAAAATTAGGATTTCTATGTCCCCGTAATCTTAATTTTTTTAAAAAAATTTGGTTTCTGCACGTTACCGTACCAACGGGTCAGGGTAGCGTGTCGGGCCAGGCACGGCACGAGCACGAAAAATTTCAGTGTCGGGCCAGTCCAGACACGGCTGAATCGTGCCGTGCCTCGTGCAGAAACCAATGGGAGTAAGATGACAATGCTAATTTCATCCCCCCCTCTTTTGAGGATATTGAGATTGGGCGACTAGTTGTAGTTAGAGGTGCCAAACGGACCGGGTCGGGCAGGCCCGACTTGTTTTTTTTTTCTGAGCACGATCGTGCCTTCGCGTCGGGCCAGGCATGGCACGGTTTAAAAAAATTGTGCCCGGCACGGCCCACGGGCACGGCAGGCTTGGGCCTGGCCTGGCCATACGGTTCGGGCCTCGTTGGACCGCGGGTCGGGTCTGATTGGACCCGACCTACGGTCTTTTTGCTGGAGGGGCGATTGTGGGGTCGGGCTCGGGGGACACTCGACACGGGTCGAACCCGTGCCGGTGTGCCGTGCCACTGGCCGAACCATGCCGGGTCAGGCAGGGCACGGCACAGCTCGTGCCTAACCCGGGCACGGGATTTTTTCGTGCCGGGCCGGGCCGTCCCCGGTTGACACCTCTAGTTGTAGTAATCGTTTACTTGTTTTGAGGCAACAACTTTGTCTAATGAATTTCTCTTGGGTACTACTTAATATTTCAATTAGAGGTGTCAAATAGGCTGTGTCATATTTTTTAATATGTACACCGTACCAACTCTTATTTGATTTCTATAGATTTTTTTTTATTATTTTAAATTGTATCTAACTTATTGAAATTTATCTATTTTTTAGAGCTTTTAGATAAATGGGCTAGACCATGTCCAGTGCTGTTAAAAAATTAGATGCATTGTGCCATGTCCAGTGCTGTTGGGCTAGGCACACATACTTCGCCTGACATGACACGAGGCCTATTGGGTGCTGGCCTAACATGACATGAGCCGTGCCTCGAAATTGTATGACCATGATCTAGGCATAGTTCTGGACCGTGCCGAGTCAATTTCGAGGCATAATTTCGACCTCTCATAAAGATCAGGTAGATCAAGGGGTAGTTTTTGAATTATATTTACAAATTAATTTTTTTATTCTAGTCAGTTTCGAGGAAAATTTAATTATTAGGAAAATTTTAATTTTCAGGAAATAATTTCTCATGTGAGAAAGGAGAATTTTTTTTTCGTGTTTTTGGGTGAGCTAAATTTTTTGCGACTTATATTTTTAAAATTTCAACCACAAATCTATATTGGTTTGCTCAAATAAGACAAATGTAGAGATTATTAGGTCTGCTTGGGTTGGGTAGACATGATATTACAATTAGATGTTTGATTTTAATATTAAATTACATTTAATTTAATTATTTGGGTAATTTAAATTTAATTGATATGCATATTTTATTTATACACATTAAACGACATATTAAAATCACCTTGTGTTAATAAAAACATATTTATTATATTTTATTTATATTAAACACATATATATGTAAATTTTAATAAATAAATTTTAAATGTCATATATTATTATCTGAAGAATATTAATCTATATTGATGGAGTTAAATTTAAATATAAAAAAAAATATGTATGATTGGTTATTTTGAAAAATAATCATATAATATTAAAATATTAAATTTTAAAAATAAAATATGAAAAACAAATACAAGCAGATACATAATAATAAAAAAATTAATATAAAAATATCGCTTGTGTTATTATATTAGATTATATTTATTTATTTTAGCATGAACCTTTATGGTCCTAAAATAAACATAATTCTTTTTTTTTTTTGTAGACTTGCTATGTGATTGACATTATTAGATATATACATCATATATATATATATTTATGTATATATATCTATTATAAAAATTATTTAGGTGGATTATATATATTAATAAATAAAAAAAATGTAAAATTGTCCTAGAAAAAAATTTATGGTTTATATTAAATAAATGTTAAATTATTAAATTGGTGTTTTTGTATTCCTGGTCTTAATAACTAATTTGTTTTCTAATAGCCATATCGATATACAATGTTAACTTGTTTTGTAGATATATCATGTTATGATATTTTTTTTAATTATCGATAAGTTGAAATACATGAATATGTGGGCTGAATACCTACGTATGATTAGAGGTGTCAAACTGGATGCGTCGTGCCAACATGACCCATTTTGTATGACCTAATAAGGCCACTGTGTAGTGCCGGCAATACTCCTTTTTGGTGGGCCCAATCAGACCAACGTGGCATGCTGGGCATGACCCACCTTAGAAGTGCCATGCCCAACATGGTATGTAACCTTCCTGGCTACCAACCTAACTTGATATGTGTGTGTGTGTGTGTATATATATATATATATATAATGTTATGTATGTACATGTAGAATGAGATCATCAAGTTTTACTAATATTATCAGGTACAAAAGTTGGGTCAATTGTTATTCTCTAAGGAGTAACAACTGGATGATAGAATGATCCATAATTATTGTGTTCGGGGTGTTTCATTTTGGACCGAATCTTTAAAAAATGGACTCATTTTTAAAAAATATTATATTCATATCATAATGATATTCTTTTTTTGGTTTTTTGTGAGTAAATAAAATATATTTTTTGACTATTAAAGTATCAAATGAAGGTTCACTTGATGATATAAACAATCATCTTTTCACTATTTTGAGTAGAGGTGTCTGTTGCTCTTGATGCCCAGGCATGTCCTATGGCATGTCTGGAACCATGCTTGGTATAGGTGTGGGCTATCTTGCTGCTGTGCTGCATGGCTTGGGTGCTGCTGGGCTAGGGTTTTTGACTTGTGTGCCACGAGAGGGTGTGGCTCTACACAACCCGATAGTTGCCTGGTCAATTGGCTATGTTAGCCTGGCATGATTCATTGGAAAGCTTCAACTCTGAGAGATTTTGAATAAAAAAGTATACCGATTAATTAATCTCAGGTGAGAGGATAAATAAAGTTTTCTTTATTAGAAAAGTGAAATGAGAGGAATGCATTCTACAAAAATTAATGATTAATTAAATTTTTTCTCAAAAATATTCTGTAGCACTACTATGTAGTAGGAATATTTTTGTCGCTTAAACTAAATATTGGTTCTTTATATTATCAAAGAAGAGTTAATACATGATGTTTAATGATTCATCTCATGATTCTAAAAAAATTAAAAATATTAATGAAAGTATTTTCTAAAGCATTATTATTTTTTCATATTTTAAATTTATATTCAAATTTTTTGTTTTTCTTAAAATCTCATGAAAATATATAAAATTTATGATATTTCTTATAGATCAAATTAGAGGTGTCAAATGGGCCTGCCCACCTCGGCATGAGGCTCAGCACGATTTGACCGTGCCTAGCCCGACATGGCATGGGAATGACCCGTGCTCGTGCCCGTGTCGGGCCTGTTTACGATACGGTTTGTGCCGTGCTGTGCCAAGGCCAATCGGGCCATGTGCCATGCCATGCACGACCCTGTAACAAAGCCAGTGGGCATGATATCTCTGCATGAGCCGAGATATGCCATGAGCTCGACTCACCCAACTTGATGCCTCGACATATGCGAGGCCTGAGCCCAACGAATCTGAATGTTTTATCGAGCCAGAACCTGACTCGCAGTCTTTTTTTGACTTCAGTCCAAGGTCCAATTCCATATTCCCATTCTAGAAGCTGAAGCTTCTAGAATGGGAATTGTTTGGGTCAATTCGACGGTTGAAAACGGTAAAAAAAATTAATTTTAACCATTTTAAAATTATTAAAAATTTTAAAAAATAAAAAAAAACTTAAATTTTTTTTAATAATCTATAAAATTTTTTTTTCCACATCATTATAAGATTTATGTTTTTTAAAAACATAAATTTTTTGGCTACTGCTCTTATATCTCTCTCTAATTTTTTTTCTCTTGGGATTTTAGTATTTTACATTTTGGCCTTTGTGACTTTGCTTTGGCCTTTGGTGTGAATTGTGGTGCATGTGCGGTGCAAATTAAAAAAAGTTAAGTTTATGCATTTTGATTAATGAGTATTTTTTTTATTAATTAGTTTTTAAGTTTTAAAAGACTTAAATTAAATTTTTTTTCCCTCTAGTCTAGTCTTCTTCTCTCTACATTTTAATATTAAATTAAATTAAGAATGATATATAGTAATTTAAATAATGATAATGAATTTTAATTTTAAAAATAAAAATTCTACGAAAAGGTCTGAGTCTACCGAAGTTTTGGTTTATCTAGTTGCATTAACCTAAACATCTAAAAAAATAAAAAACTAGAAGGAATTTAGTTGTTTGAACTCACTTTAATATAATAAAATAAAAAAATTTTAGGAGTGCCGAAGAAAAATTTGTAAAGTACAAATATTATAAAAAAATTTTAAGCTTTGAGAGTTCTTGTTGTACTGTGAACCTCAAAAGACATGACAAATTATGCACCAAAAGACATGATACATTAGATTTTAGATAAACTCAACTCATCGGTTGATTTTTTAATTTTGGTTTTAGTTCATTCTCAAAGTTTATCTCCTTTATATATTGTAATGAGTTGGAGAGGAAAGATATGACCAAACTGATTATTACGATGAGTCTTTGATTAGATTTTCAGTAGATCTAATGGTAGTAGGCATCATGTAGATATATTTTCAGCGTGCATATTGTAGCATTCCTAGGTCCACATCTAGGAATAACATATTAAAATATTATTATTTTGAAAAATAAATAATAATTAATAAATTTATGGAATATAGTAAACTAGTATTTGTGACGTTCAATATTTGGAATAGTCACGATGATTTATCTTATGTATGCCTCACCGCCCAATATGTAGATTTAAAATGGATATTAAATATAAAAATTTTAGGATTCTTTGAGATTCTGTATCTTGATGATGCTCAGGTTATTTTTAAGTACATAATAAAAATCTGTAGAGAATATAAGATTCAAAATAAAATTTTTAGTATCATATTTAATAATACATCTAATAATGAAGTAGCGATTAACATGTTTGTAGGAATATTAGAGATGAATCATTAGGAGAGATTTTCCACATTAGATGCATGCGTCACGTGATTAACCTGATTGTACAAGCGGGGATGAAAGTGTGTGTCCTCGCTTTTGAAAACGTAATTCACTAAAATTTTAATCGGATGTGAGACATCGTTAGATTTACACTTACCTGATATTGGAGTCATGTGTTAGATATGAATACGTGATATTCGACTACGTCAATAATAAGAGCGATAAACTTATTATTGATGACACTGACCTGGCTACAAGTATTTTATTTATGAAAAATTTAATGATTTTTAATGGAACGACAAATATGTGTTCGTCAGTTTATACTTCCATGATTTGTATTGTACTTGGGTGCATATACAATATTAATAACACGTTTAGGAAGTATCGAGATGACCCGACACTTAGCGATATGATTGTAGAAATGAAAAATTAATTACTTAAAGTATTGATCTACTATTTCATCTTTTTATTGTATGACTGCTTGCTTGGACCCCAGGGTTAAGGTGGAAGAGATATAGAATATTTTGACTTATATTTTATCCTGCATGAATCTGGAAGACACAGTTGAAGGGTTCATCCACGAGAAGTTGACAGACTTTTTCACATACTATAATACTAAGTATAATGGTAATAGTAGTGAGGCTTCGAGTACGAATATAGATATTATATTCAGAGATGATTATTTTTCCATTCAGGTATCAAAGAGGAAATGATTGGGTGAACCGTCGATTATGAGTGAGTTATCTCGGTATTTAGATATCATTATTGCTTAATTCTATCACATTTTGATACTAAGAATCTTAATATATTACAGTGATATAAATCATATGAGTCCATATTTTCTGTGTTATTTAAGATGACACGAGATCTGCTGACTTCTCTGGTGTTTAGCGTAGAATCATAGTTTTTTGTTGTTGTAGTGAATCTGATTTCAGATAAGAGATTGAGATTATGTCCGGATATTATTGATGCTTTAGCATGTATTAAGGATTGAGAGCTTGAGAATGCATGATCGTGCTGTGATTGCAGCAAAAGCGGATGAGTTGATTGATAATGATAATTCATGTGATATTGATATTGAGGATGATGTGTTGATTGATGACGTTGACGGTTGCCGGATTGTGATACTTATATCTGATATTTGAGTTCGATTTTCTAATTTACATTGTATTTGTGTTTGTTTAATTTTTATTTGTGATATTATCTTAAGCATCGAGTTTGTGCTTTTGTGGATTGATGCATTTAATACTTGAAACTTGAATATTAATTTTTTTGTGAATTTTTATTATGCATTGGTTATTAATTTTCATTCATATTTAAATTTTATTATTTTTTTAATTCATACAATTATATTGATACACATTTAGTTTTAAAATTTATGTTGTCGAAACTCGAATATAAATCTTTATTATAACAAATAAACACAATGTTTTATTAAATTTAATAAAATAAAAATGTAAAATTTAATTATTTATTTTTAATTAACAATTAACATTAACTAATTATTAAAATTAATAAATTTTTTTAAATTATTAAAAGCATATAAACATAATCTAAATATTAATCAGGAAAAAAAATTATTAAAAATTTAAAACTGGCCCGTACGGGCTTGAATTGGCACAGTTTCTTAACCTTCCGGGATGATGGACCGTGTCGGGCCTCTCCATGTGGATTTGGAAGCTTGTTTTATAGTCTCCATGTTTGATTTGAGTTTAGTTGTAAATACCTGAAACACCCTCAAGTAAATTTATGAGTACAGTCTATATGTAAATTGACACACACACACACACACACACACACACACACACACACACACACACACACACACACACACACACACACACACACACACACACACACACACACACACACACAAGTGTTTATGTGTGTATATATATGTCTTTGCATGTGTGTGTGTATATATAGACATATACATATATATATAAACAAACACACACACACACACACACACACATATATTGATATATAATTATATATAAATATATTTATATAATTATGTATAATTATATATATATAAAATCTTCAAGTTTAAAAAACAAAACTGTTTTTTTCAAATTAAAATGTGTTTAGCAGGAGTTTTGAGCTAAAATTGCCAAGGAAATTTTTTCAAACTAATGATGATATGCCAATTGCAACAAAAACAATGTTTTCAATTTTTGGCAGATTTGTGTTTTGTAGTGCCAAATATAAAATATTTGATTTTTAGAGCCTACAATTTTTCATAATAAAAAAAAAGCTTATCATTTTTGAAAATGATTATTTTTTTTTCACTAAAATTTATAACTTAATTTACCCTCGAAATCAGAAAAATAAAATAAAATAAGTTTTAATTAATTCAAAAATTAATGTTTTAAAATGAGATGCTAAATAATTATGTTGAATGTGCTACTTGGTCACTTGGTTTTTATCACTAAAATAACAAATCAAAATATTTATGTATAGATACAAAATAAATATTACAAATATATAAGTATATATTACTTGTAGATATATAAGCAAATAGATAAATCTACAAACATGCATATATTCATATAAATGTGTGTGTGTGTATACATATAAACATGCACACACATCCATACATGTGTGTGTGTGTGTGTGTGTGTGTGTGTGTGTGTGTGTGTGTGTGTGTGTGTGTGTGTGTGTGTGTGTGTGTATATATTCACATATAAATAGACACAGGCACATAGATGCACACATACATATTCCCACACACATACATATTCTCACACACATATAAATATATAATTATATATATAATTTTTAAATAGTTTTGTATAATTATATATATATATATATATATATATTTATTTAATTATTTATATTTATGTATACTTATATATGAGTAACATTTATTTTATATGTACACACCAATCTTTTAATTTGTTACTTTGGGAATAAAAATTGTCTGGCCAGATGTCCATTTTACACAAATACTAGGTTTCTTGCTTTCCAACATAAGTTTGATGAATTTTGATGAATTAATTAAATTTTATTTTATTTTTTAAATTTTTAGAGCAAAATTCGGTTTGATAAATTTTAGTACAACAAAACTTAATTATTTTATAATTTGGTGTATTTTTTTATTATAAATAGTTTTATGCACTAAAATAAAATATTTTATGTTTATATCAAAAAATAAAATTTCCTTCAATTTTTGTGCCCCATATTATAAATATTTTATATTTTAGGATAGTATTTATTAATTATTTTTTTTTATTATGAGATCAAATAATAAATATTTTTGAATTCAACCCCCAAAATAAAAAGTTCCCTACTAACTATGAAGTGTACAAATGAAATATTTATATATTGCAATATGTATAATATACACACGAGGATGAGATTGTGATATATATATATATATATATAGCTATATCCTTTTTTTTTTGATAAAACATATTTTTAATTATTATTTTTTAAATGCTAATGTGGTAATTTTTACTAATAGTGAGGGCATCCTAGTAATTACAATTGATAGTTAATAAAATCTTAAAGATTGTGAAGATGTGTTCATTTTTTTGGAAAAATAGATTTTAATAAATAATAATTTTATCATTGTGGTGCCATCCATTGTCATGAAAAATCGAATGGTGTGAGCTAATAATATTTATGATTTAATATTAATTATTAGTCTTCATTTCTTGTATTTATAATCTGTCTATAATAATGCATGGGTTAATATATGAAGTTTATATTATGTGGCGTGGAAGGAAAAATTGTGTATTTAAATAATAAAAAAAATGTTTATTTAAATAATAAAAAAATTGTGTATTTATTTTTTGAGTTTTATATGGAAATAATGTGCTAGAAATAAAAATCTAAAGCATAATATGTGTTTCAAAAATATGCCTAAACTCATGGGGGTCGTTGTGATTACATTATGCCAACTATTGAAAACACTGTGAATGGCGGTCATTGCCACGCTGTTGATTTTTTAAAATCATAGGCCGGCACTGTTAATGCCGGCTATTGAAAACAATGTGGGATTCCATTATGCCTCTCGTCCCTCGCTCCTTTGTCGAGTTCGACGTGGAGCTCGGCGGAGCTCCTCAAGCTCCAATTTAGAGGTGTCAAACGGGCCGGGCCGGCCCGGCCCGAATTTTTTGAGCATGATCGTGCCGCCGTTCCAGGCCAGGCACGGCACGGTAACAGTGCCGTGCATGGCCCGACACAGTTTAAAATAGCCGGGCCCAGCACGGCCCGCTCGGGCCTGCATGTCCGTATGGGTCGGGATCCGGGGGGACCGCGGGTCGGGTCGAATCTGACCCGACCCGTTATCTTTTTTGTGGGAGGGGCCATTGTGGGGTCGGGCTCACGGGACACCCGGCACGGGAAGAACCCGTGCCGGTGTGCCGTGCCGCTGGCCGAACCGTGCCAGGTCAGGCACGGCACGGCACGGCACGGGCCCGAGCACGGCTGAACCGTGCCGGGCTGTCTCGGCCAGGTTGACACCTCTAAGCTCCAAGAAAGAGCTCATTGAAGCTCTAGTGAGCTCTATCGTGGAGCTTCGTTGACCTCCAGCGAGCTCGAAGTGTAGCTCCTCAAGCTCCACGAAGGAGCTCACCAGAGCTCTATCTTGGAGCTTGACTAAGCTCCACCGAGCTCCATTTTGAGCTCACTGAAACTGCATTGAGCTCTACGAAGGAGCGAGGGGTGTAATGGAATCCATATAATATTTTCAATAGACTGTATTCACAACGTCAGCCTATGATTTTAAAAAATCAACAGCGTGGTGATGGTCGCTATTTCCAGCAACGATCATTGCAATGCTGTTTCAAGATTCATTAGTTAGGGCATATTTTTGAAACACACATATTATATTTTATTTAGATTTTGTATTATAAATGTAATATTTTTTTACAAAACTCGTTTTTTGTAGTCTTCGAAGCGAGGCACGATTGTTTTCCCAGCGGTAGCCCGGCGCGGGAGAGGACGGTCATTCAGCATTGGACGAAATACAATACAAAACGGAAACTCGAAAAAAGGCAGGCAGCCATGGAAGTACAGTAGGATAGCATCATCCCTCGTTTCAGTTGTTTCCCTCCTGATTCTTCCTGTTTTACCATCTTCTCCCTCTTCGCTCCATGCCTGCTCTGCTCAACTCTGAGATCTGAACTTTAGGGTTTCCGTGCAATGTACGAGCATGAGTTGCCCCTCCCGTTTCTTCTTCGTCGTAGGGAGGGAGGCAGGCTTTGCTTTTTTCATCCTCACAAACTTGTCTGCGTAAAAAACTGGTGAATGTTCTCGTGCGGAAATACTTTAATCTCAGCTTTTTTTTATTCCGTACGATGAAGCTCTCATCGCCGGGTTTTAATCAGCAGATTATGGAAGGTGAAGTTTCTTTCACGTGCTGTCCGATAATGCGTTTTTCTACTGTCATTCTCCTTTCTTTGAATGATTGCTGCTGTGTTCTATTTTAGCGGATAACAAGTGCTTGAATTCTGAGCTGTGGCATGCGTGTGCTGGCCCGCTCGTATCAATGCCTCCTGTTGCAAGTCGTGTTGTGTATATTCCGCAGGGTCACAACGAACAGGTTCGGTTTGTTCTATCTGTTTACATAACTAACTTCACTTTTAAGCTTTTGTCTTGCAAGCAAGTCGCCGAGCTCAATAAATTCGAATTTCCCCCCTTAACATGGAATCCATTTTTTTTCCCAGGAAACTTTCCCTTGTTTCACGAATTCGAATAACTATCTTTTGTGTACGGCCATGCAGTTTTCTTTCGATTTATGTTTTTCTCTTTTCTCAAGTTAGATTTTATGTTTTTCTGGTCGAGTCTGCCTGTAGCTGCTAAATATGAGACGACCATTTTAATGATAAGCATTTTTAGCACTAAACATTTGATAGCAATCTAGTAACCACTTTACCACAATCTGAATTCCAAGTAACTAATCATTCAGCTATGGTCATTGCTATTTATATTTATTTCATTTTTGGATAATAGAAAAGTTGCCAATAACTAATCAAAGGTTTTTAGTTGCAACTGTACTACATCCTGACTATCCAAATTTGCCCCAACCAACCTTGCTTGCCACATTGTGTTCACTCTAGATTGATTATGTTTGTTAAAACAAATCATAAATGTTCATTACATTAAACATGAAAATTATGTGATACCGGTGGGCTTATGTTAGTAGTGCAAAGCCCATTATAGAACCCTTATGTTTTTATGTAAAAACAAAAAATATTAACTCAAAGCATACTTTTTTCTACATCATTGTAGAGTTGATGCATATGCATTTAGTTTATGAGAGTACCAAATAAACTATATAGAAACCATTAATCTATTTAGAAACAAAAAGGGAAAGCAACACACACACACACACACACACACACACATATTGCAGCATGCTGCAAACTACATATTGGATTATGTCATCCATGAAAAAATAGCAATATACATAGTAAATAAAATAAAATATGAAATAATAAATTTCAACACTCATTAGGAAGCTATTCCATGCATATTATAAATATTCAATTTGATAAAAAGGATAAATATTTATGGTTTTTTTGAGCAATTTTATGAAAATAGCCATGATTTGATCATTGGTAGACAGATGATACAAGTATAAAATTATTTTAGATTTTCTCACATGTGTAATGATAATCAATTATGATATATTTATTCTTCTCTTGAAATAGTAAATTGATAATAATATATTGGGCTTAGAGGTGCTAAATGGGTCTTGTTGGATTGACATTATCCATTTTTAAGTAACATGGTCGTGTTATAGTATCGTGTCAGGCATGACACGACACACATTTTATTTGGATTGTCATGGCTCATTTGACCTACAACTAACCAAATTTGTGTTGGGTGGTATTGAGCTATGTTGGGTTATGCCCAAATGAAATATACTAAAATTATAATCTTATATTTATTTGTGATGCGAAGTTATAAAATTACAAAATTATAATTTTATATTTATATAAAATATGAATGAAAAATTACTTAAATTAAAAAAATAATTTATAAACATATTATCAATATAATAAATAACATAACATGATGCTAAAGTATATCCAACAAAAGTAAAAAAATATGATATATTATCATATAAAAAAAATCCAAAATAACACAACTCATTATTATCAATCAATATTTGAAGTATAGTAGTATAAATGGAGGTTTAAATCATTATTATCATTTATGTATCTTGAGATATTATTAATGGTAGCTTCAATATTTTTTGATCTCAATCTCTTATGAGTTATGATTCATCATTTGTCAAAAATTCTATCATCTTTTTTTGAATGCTAAAATTTGAATATTTTCAATCCTTTATGATTGTTAGTGTTTATATAATATATGGTTATAGTATTAATGTCATCTTTGAAAGTAGAGAATATGTGGATTCATATGTTTTCCAGCAATTCAAAATATCAATTTCTTATCATTTTTTCCTTGCAAATTGGATAAAAAAATTATCATCTTTGAATAAAATTTTTTAGAATAAAATTTTCTAGTTTGTATTTTGTTCATGTAGGTGGATTTGTATCTTGATATATTTATATCTTTTTCATTTTAATCATGAGATCCATATAAGTATCCAAGCAATACATGGTTGAAATAAAGATTAATATTTTAGATATTTAGTTTCTATTTCAATAATCGATACTAAATGTAAAGTATTCTTTATACTTGCTAAACATATTTTTAATATTATATGTGTATCTACGTGCAATTGAATTGGTGAGAGTTGTATGGACGAACACATTTATTATGTCATAAAAAATTTTTAGGAATTTTATAAATAAAATTATTGTATCACAGTATAAATCATTAATAATAAATTCACTATTCTTACTATTAACATAGTCGGATATTACATATTTATAGTTAACACATTACTTTAATATAAGATAATTATAATTTTAATGATGTTTCACATTTATTTTGAATTTATTTAAGTCCAATTAGATATGTCAAATGAGTTATTTTGTGCCGACAAGACTCATTGTTGTGTGGTCCAATTGGGCCACCATGCCATGCCAGGCCTGACCTGGCTGGGATGTCATGCAATTTCAGGTACGACATGGCTAGGATTATGCTTGGCTCAGCATGATTTGACCAGCATGAGTCAAGGCTGCCTTGTACCTTTTGTGCCGGGTCATTTTTGGGTCGTGTTGTCGTGTTGGATAATGCCATTTTTTGGGCACTCAGAATTGGTAGCCTACCGCGGCTCCTAATAGCCAAAAAGATTGTCAGGCTACGGGTTCATGTATGCATGTGCCTAGGTCATGCCTCGTGAATGTACATAGTCATCGATGTGGTGGTCTCATTAAAAAAATCTATCATGTGTACCAGGTGGGGAAAGTATGGGGCAAGTGGATCATGTCCGTTTTTTAGTTTTTGGTCCCAAGTCATGATAACCATCTTGGTGGACCATGCAACGGGCTAAGAACTTGGGTTGTGCTTTGCCCTGCACAAGGCATGGCATCCCCTGATTCAACACGGTTCGAGCCGTGCCTTGTGCAGATTTGATCTAGGTCTAGGCATAATTTTTGACCCTGCCATGCTAGGCTAGGCACGACTCTGTCGAGTTGTGCCTCGTGTCGTGCTTGGGCTGCCTGACATACTTGTCATCTCTAAGCTCAATTGATAAATAATGACTGCTAAATTTTTATTATGTTAGGTTCTCTAATGTATTGTAGTAAATTTATTTATTTTTTCTAAAGTATACAAAATAATTTTTATTCTCACTTCTATTATTAGATTAATAACATGATATATACATTTAACATAAAATATTTTACCTAATAACTCATGTAATATTTTTAAAAGCATACTAATAACTATTTTGTTGTTAGAAGTATAATCAAAAGTTTTATTAAATATTTTATTTTGAATATTATATTTTTAAAAATTCATGTTATAAATTTATATATGATATGCTTATCATAAGGATAATGGATATCAAAAAATTTTACAATTGGTAAATTAAATTTTAATTTCGAATCTATTTAGTTGATGATGAAGTATATGAATGATGTATCATTGAAACTAAACCAAGTATCAGATATCATGGATATTATTTCATAATATTTTTTAAATTTATTAATTATTAATTATTTTTTTTAATTTATAATATTCATATTATGTCATTCTTATTACTTGAGCTAGAAATCTTACAACATGTAGGTTGGAAGTCATTTTGTATAATATTGATTTTTTTATGATTCTCTAGAATCTAATTGAAATATTCATGGTAATAATCAATTTGATTATGTATTTTTTTCAAAGTCATTGTGGTATATAAAAGGGATTAATGAAGTTAAAATTTTCAATTTTAAAGATCATCCACTCAGTTGGGTTTGTATGAGATTTAATATATTATATATTTTTTGGTATTTTGATTGATATATCTCTTAAAGTAACAAGTGTTACATATACTCTTATATGTATGCATTTTTTGTAATATATATTATGTTTATTTTTCTTTCGTACTCTAATTTTTTTTATTATGTTAAAGTAAGATTATATTTATGAAATTTGCTTAGTTTTAGATTTTTAGGCAAATAAGTTAAGTTGAGACTATTAAACATAACTTAATTTTAGTCTCAGGTATTTCAGTTGGGTTTAGAGGTATCATGTGGGTCGGGTGGCCCGGGCACGGCACAAGACATGACCTGATTGAGCTATGCCTTGCATAGCATGACACAGTCTAGAATTGTGCATGAATTTGGGTTGGGCCAGTCTGAGGCATTGCTCATGTCTTTTTGTACCTGATTCATAACCCCAATGACTACTTAGCTGAAAATAAAAAAAATTAAAAATTAAAATAATGATTAAATTCCTGCTTTTGGATTTCATTTCAACGGCTATGCCAAAAATTTAATGGATGTTAGGGTTTTGACTAATTTAATATTCTAAAAATAAATAAAAAAAATAAAAAAGTATAATTTTTTATTAAATAAAATCTAAAATATACAATGAGTTTGATGTATTTCATTCTCATTTATGTTTTCAATCTCAACTTTATTTTTCCTATCATCTTCTCTGTTATCTGATTTTTTTAAAGTTTAAACTCTAAAATGTTAAGCTTTAAAGTTTAAATATATAATTTTTTTTAAATTTAAAGTAATTTAAAGTATAAAATTTTCTTGGTTTTCTACTACCTATTGTTGTGGGAAGCGAGCTATGACTCTCTCTTCATTCTAGAATAGAATCTAGATATTTTTTTTAATGTAAAGTATTCATGACATAAAAAAATGACTATTAGTAAGTATAATAATAATAAAAATTTAGATTTAGATGTAAATAATAATGATAATCTTACATAAAGTTCTCGTGTTGAAATTATTTTTTTTTATATGATCTCACTTAAATTTAAATGCATAATAATGATAGCCAAATAGAAAGAATATATATAATTTTTACTCACTGTAATATAATAAAAAATAAAAATACCAGGCTAGACATGTTTGTCGTTCCTTTCTCTACATGAGACATGACAGCCCGCTACCTAACACTACGTGAGCCTTGCCTCTTAATGGCATGACCCTGGTGTAGGAATGTTTCTAGATCGTGATATTTCTGGCGAAGCATAGCTAATTTGGGTCGTGCCCTGAGCCTGCCTTGGGTTGTGCCTTGGATGGCCGACCCACTTAACACCTCTAAGGATGATTAATTTTCTTAGTATATTGTCATTGATATTTGAATTGACAAGTCTTGCCTATTCAAAAATTCACTGATTCTATGAAACTCATAAGTAGTTAATATTATTATTTTTTATTTTACTTTTGTTCTTAATCTTAAAATAATAATTTATTGCTTATTATCATAGGAGACAAAATTACTTTTAAGAAAAATATAAAATATTTGTCATATCATCGCGTAATGATCACAATAATCTAGCTAGAATATCATTAGGTCTTTATAAATATCTAAGAACCCAAATAATTGTATGTGTAAATATATTATAAAAAAGAATTAATTAATTATATTATTAACTTTTGTGATATTTGAAATAATAACTATTAGATAGTCATGTTTTTTTATTTATATTTTATATATAAATAAATTAATTGATGTGCTATTAAATGAGAATAAACATACATTTGCATCAAGTGTTGAATTGATTTATACACATCATTTTATGTAAAGTTTAGATAAAATATTTAGAGTATACCTAGATGTTTTGTGTTATGACATAAACAAGTCGTGTTTATGTCATCACACAAATAAGTTGTGTGATCATGTCTACGTAATACTTTATAATTAAAATGTACATGGGTGCTCATTTTTAATGGGCTCATTGAATTATAGCATCTAACAATTCGTGTGCTTTTATTCATATTTAGAGGTGTCAAATGGGACGTGTCGGGCCGGCCCGACCTATTTTTTTAGGCCCAGCCGTGCTTTTGTGCCTGGTCAGGCACGACATAGTTATTGTATCGTGTCTTGCCTGGCCTGACACTGTTTTGTGGAATACAGCCTGACATGGGCCCGCGGCACGATCCGCTGGGTTCGGCTTGGTAGGGCCGAACCCTAAATTAAAAAAAAAAATAGGGTTTCGGTGCCCCCGTAACCCTAATTTTTTTTAAAAATTCGGTTTCGGCACGGTATCATGCTGGGTCAGGCATGGCACGAGGCCCGGTTGGCCTTGGCATGACATGACACGATCGTGCTGTGGTAGGGCACGATACGAGCCCGGGCACGAAAAATTTTTGTGCTGGGTCAGCCCAGGCATGACTGAATCGTGCGGGGCTGACCCGGTTGACACCTATATTCATAATACAATAATAATAATAAAACGCATACCATGTTATTCCAAGTAATTGACAATAGATACTTTAGAATGTCGTGGTATTAATTATTAAGTTTTATTGAAGTGAATGATATATATTTCTTCAATATGATTTGATTCTATCTTGAGTGAGATAATTGAAAATTATCTCAACCAATATTTTTTCGTAAAAAATATTTATGTTTATCTCAACTCATGTCCATGCAGTTTTAAATTGTGCTTGGCATGGTTTTTTTGGCCATGTCACTATCTCGGCTCGTGCCGTCTGGTCAGTTGGACACATGTAGTCACAACTCATTTACTTAATAAAATAACTTATTAGAAATAAACTATGACATAACTCCAAAACAAAGAAAATGTGAACGAAAGAAAGTGTACATTGATATTTTTGTATTTCTTTTCTCGTACAATTATGTTATTTTCCATTATAGTATTAAAGGTTCCAGATTTTACAAAAAAAATAAATAAAATATGATCACATGTGATACGAATATTTATTTCTGAATTTTTTATCCCAGAGTCCATAGTAAATGGTAAAAAGAAAGAAATATAAAATATTATTTTTGAGTAAGCATAATGAGACTAGTATATATGCACATAGAAATTGTAGTTTGAGTATATTACCAGCATGATTCTGGGCTAGAGGTGTCAAACAGGCCGGGTAGCCCGAGCACAACTTGCAGCCCGGCCTGGTTCAGCAGTGCATGGCCCGGCACGACATGGACCAAAATCGTGCCTTGGGTCGGTTCAGGCCTTCCTTTGGCACGATATTTGTTGTGTTGAGCCGACATAGGCTGTTCATCGTGTCGGGCCAGGCATGACCCACATGCCTGACTTGGCGGCACGTTAATCCATGCCAGCTGATCGTCCGATGGGGTCCCTTTTGGGCGGTCAAAATTTTTGTTTCAAAACAAATTTGATTGCCCCATCACAAAGTGGTTCATTTTTTTTAATACAATTGGCCATGTTGCTAATTGTAATTGGCCAGCTTATAAGCTGTCGGCCGTGCTGTTGTTGGGTAACAGCGAAGATGCATGACCCATGCATCTTTGGATTTTGGCACGGACAAGCAGGGCAATGCACTGGGGCGTGCCCAGAATGTTCTGCTGGGCCGGTGGTCCCCACCACCATGTCGTGCTTAGCACGGTCTTGCCTAGGTATGCCCCGTTTGACATTTCTATTTTGGGCAGACTTATGCCTAACTTGCCGGGTTATCTCAAGTTATGCTGGTTTTGTCGGCAGTGCCACCATGGCCATCGTCCACCAGCCACCATCATTTCTACTCCCACCACACACCGCCACTACAGAAAACTTGTTACTTATTTTTCTGTGACTTGTTCCGGTCCCGAGTCATGAACACCATGTTGGTGGACCATGCCAGTGGACTAGGCATGCTGATTATGCCTAGCTTGGCAGGAGGCACGATAGCCTCTGGTCCCGCACGACACAAGACGTGCCTAGCCAGGCACAACGCAGTCGGACTATGCCTCGTGTTCTACTCGAGCTGCATGACACACTTGACACCTCTACATAAAGCTCTTGATCTGAATGGAGTCTGAGAGGTATTAATATTTTTATATATTTATACTTAAAAATTAGAGATAACATGTTTGATGAGTATCGAATTTACGACCAACTACATTTGCACGAAGATACTTGCCATCATACTAATGCATGATCACGATTCATGAGTCTTAAATTTTGTAAAAAAGATGTACGCAGTCCATGAGACTCCTGCTTAACAAGGAATTTGAGAAAGGTTACTATCCATACAATATTACCCTCAAGTTTACTATCCACAAGTCAGATGCTCTCATACAAATAAATGAAATAAATAAAATAAATAAAATAAATAAAATAAATAAAATAAATAAAATAAATGGTAGTAAATCTTAACGTCCATGTTTGTTTTTCTATCATTACTTGTTATTATTCATAATTTGAATCTGATCTAATGTAATTTGGGATGATGTTTTTTCTTTATCTAACTATTTTTTAATATTGATTATGGTTGTTTTTTGTGTCGTCTCTGCCACCATTCTTACTCTTAGCTTAATGGCTGATCAACCATGGAAAGATAGCATAAAATCTTTAATTGGAATAAACTTGTCGTTTGATCCACACAATTCTGAAGCAGCGGCATTATTTAACATATTAATTTTGATCCAGGTCGCTGCTTCAACTAACAAGGGTGCAGATGCTCACATTCCAAATTATCCTAGCTTACCGCCTCAGCTTATTTGCCAGCTTCACAATGTCACAATGCATGTCAGTCCTTGCTTTCATTACTGCATGATTCATAACAACTAGATGACACCTAACATTGCTGGTTCTTGATGAGCTGAGCATATTTTAACTATAGGCAGATGTCGAAACAGATGAAGTATATGCCCAGATGACTCTACAACCGCTGACTCCGGTACATTCACCACCACCCTGCCTATATTCTGCGTTGTCTCCTGCCATTTTTATTGCTGTTACCCAATCTGTTCTGCAGCAAGAGCAAAAAGATGCGTACCAACTGCCAGCAGAAGTAGCTGCTCCTAGCAAACAGCCATTAAACTATTTCTGCAAGACGCTGACTGCAAGTGATACTAGTACTCATGGAGGATTCTCTGTTCCTCGCCGGGCAGCCGAAAAAGTTTTTCCTCCTCTTGTTGGTTACTTTTCGCAATTACTTTATCAGCGGCTGTGCTGTGATGGCGCTTTTATGAATGAGCCAGTGGTTTTCTCTTCTTCATGATCCGACATTTCGTCTGCTCTGGTTTTGTTCATTTTTCAGGACTATACTCAGACCCCTCCGGCTCAGGAACTTGTTGCAAGGGATCTTCATGATAATGAATGGAAGTTCAGGCATATATTTCGTGGTGGGTTTTTGCTTGATGCTTTGTTTGTGATATGCTTCTCTGGGTGTGTCTAAATTGGCATTTTTTTTTAAATATTAGAATTCATAATATTTGGTATTGATGCAATATTATTCTTTTATGTTGGTTGCTACAGTTGAACCCATAGTTGCGAAAGGCGTGCCCAAGGCACAACCACTCCCTAGCTATGGCGCCTTGCCTTCCAATGCATGTGCCTTACTGAAGAGGGGCGCCTTATATACTATAATTATTTTTAAAAAATACAATTCTTCTCAAAATTTGTAATTATATATTAAAATTTATATAAGTTTATTTATTTTTTTTCATTAAAATTTATTTAAATACTGGGAACATTTATTTCTTTATCAATAGAATTATATTTAATAAAAATTTATGTGCAACTAAAGTCACATTTCACTTCACAAAAGCCCACGCCTTAGGTGCGCCTTGCTCCTCAAGGCTCCAAGAAACCTTTGCGCCTTGGTGCGCCATGTGCTTGTTAAAACTATGGCTGAACCTGTCTAAAATATACTTGTTGAGGCAAGGAGATGGTGTTTAATTTAGAAAGGGTTTTAATTTATGCAAGTTTAATTTACATTTGAAGCCTATCTTGGGATCATATCATTTATTTAATTTAGCGGAGGTTTTAATTTATATAAGCTTGATTTAGATGATGTTAAAGTATTTCTTCTTGCTTGATTGCTTGCAATTCTTACTTTTTGTGCACTCCTCATTTGTTTCAGTCAGGTTTTCATCAACTTGTTTGATTGTAGTTTTTTCATTGTATTGTATGCTTGCAGGCCAGCCAAAGCGGCATCTACTTACGACGGGTTGGAGTGTTTTTGTCAGTGCAAAAAGGCTTGTTGCGAGTGATTCTGTCATTTTCATTTGGTATGATTTGTATCGCAAAATATACCTCTTTCATTCTTGCCTTATATTCCCTACATTGGAAATAATAAATCCACTAGGCTGACCCCAATTTGATGTGGATTGAGGCTTTGACGTGTTATTTAGGGTTGAGTTTGATTTTTTTTTTAATTTTTCTTTTTTTTTTTATAGGATTGAGTTTGATTGTTTATTAAAATTGTCAATAAATAAATGCTTAAAAATTGCATTTATCTTTTATCTAGAATCATATATGATACACTATTTGAGACTTTATGCATGACACCTATTGGGGCCTCTTGAATGATGATGTGGCTATCAAATTTATAAAATTTTTAAAATAAATGAAATTAATTGACTGGAAGGCCTTTTCATTTGGCTAAATATCTTAAGAATAGACCATAATGAACTTGCTATAATAAGTCTAGAAAATAAATAATCATATTGATAACATATAAAATATTTCGTTAAATAATAAATATATAATAAATAAGATTTACTTTAATTTATTGCTTATCTAATTGAATGAAGTGGGATATAATCAAAGCCCGAAGGGATATTTGTGCTAATGCTAACTGGACGCGATGTTAGTGCTCCATCCAAAAGTTAAATTTTCATGAGAATATGTTAATAATAATTTCTTTGGAATAATAATTATTTTATCTTCAAGAATTTGTTATATGATAACTAAAATAATATACAAATGAAATGAAGATTTAATATTTTAAATACTTTTTTTCCTAAAATTCATACTGGTATCTAAATAAAATACATATGAAATGAAGATATAATATTTTAAATATTTTCTTTTAATTTTAATAATAATGTTCTTAAAAAATAAATATTCTCTATATTAGTTAAAATATATTAATATTTCATATGTAGCTAAGTATAATGTATATTATGAGAGTGTATACAGATGAATATATGTTTGTTATTTTATAAAAGATATATATGAATTTAAAAAGAAAAATCTTATGTTCTAGTTTGATTTATTAATATTATTATATATTATATGTTAATAGGTAACACATGAATTAAATATTAGATATGCAGAAGTTTGTTAGGATCGATTAGAATTTGGTGGTTGATTATAGGGTTTTCACCATTTTTATTATGTATTATAATACATATTATTTTTAAATCTTTTTTCATTATCTTATATGCTATATTTTCTTACAAAAAGTAAGTCATACAAATCATGATAAAAAATTTCTATGCTGCATCACTAAACCTTGTTGCAATATTGTGTATCCGTCTCGCAATACTAAACATAACCATGTCATCATGTTTTTATGTTGCGACTCCAAATACAGTTGTGATATTATGTTTTTAATGTCATGACACTAAATTTAGTCATGATATCATTTTTTTATGTTTTAATATTAAATTCATTTGCGTCATAAAGTTTATATGCTGTGATATTCATAAGTCGCTGCATGAATATATGTCATGTTTTCACAATTGGGCTTTGCCATTGCTTCCTTAGCAGAGAGATTGAGACTCTGCTCGACTACCATGTCACCGTGGTGGTCCCTTGAGATAATTATTGAAGCATGAACCAACCCAACATTCCTTTGCTTGGTGAATATTTTTTCATTCATATCTAGGTTTTGAACCATTGGAATTTTTTACGGCCACCACTTTTATCAAGTAATCAACATTATTCTTCTTTGTGTTGACTTTTTTAAATTGAATTGGCATTTGATTGACTTGTTCTTTATCTTTCATGATATTCTCTAACTATTTTGTCTCCTCGAGGACTTTTGCTTCCTTCATAGTGTTAGCATTATTGCCTCCAACTATCTTGAATGCGGGTGCAATCTCAAATATTTATTTATCAAGAATATTTGTGCTCAGTTATGATAATTCTTTCTTAACTTGCTTGCCCATGTTCACCTATAAGTATCAAATTAATAATGTCATGCATGCACTACTTGACACCATGCCATGCTAGGCACGACTCGACACCATGTCGTGCAAGGCACGACTCGACACCATGTCGTCCAAGGCACGACTCGACACCATGCTGTGCCAGGCATGGCTCGACACCATGACGTGTCGGGCCACCATGCCCAATACGAGCGAGTCAACTCAGCTAGGCATGACATGATTGGCATGATTTTGGGTAGACTCATGCCAAACATACTGGGTCATGTTAGATTGTGTATGTTTTGTGGGCAGCACAACCATAGACACCTAGATGTGTCAAACGGGCAGGGCTGGCCTGACATGAGGCACGCTATGATTCGGCCATGCTCGGCACGAGAATTTTTCGTGCCCGTGCTGAGCCGAGCCTGCTCATGGCACGAGTCGTGCCATACCGTGCTGAGGCCAATTGGGCCTCGTGTTGGGCCAAGCATGGTACCTCGACATGAGTCAAGAAACCACCACAACCACTCTACCCGACGGATTCAGAAATTGTTCGGGTACGATTCCACACCCCTCCCTTAAATCCCCAAGGTTCAAAAAATTAAAAAAAAATTTAAAAATTTTGAATTTAAGCCATTGGATTTTGCCTCCAATTGCTATGGGGCAGAATCTGACTGCTCACATGATTATGTCCCAAAAAATTAATAAAAAAATAAAAAAAAAACATTTTTTTAAAAAAATTTATTATTATTATTTTATAAAAGCTTCCACCTCTCTCTAATTTTTATGTTTTTTAAAAACATAAAGTCTCGTACTCTCTCTCAAATCTCTCTTCTAAAATTTTCTTTCTTAAGATTTAAATTCTACTTTTCAGGACTCGCAACTCGGACTCAGCTTTTTTTGGTGTTTGTATTAGTCTTTGAAAGTTAGATTTGTGGTGAACGCGCTTTACCTTTACACTATTTTATGTGTATTTTTGTTTTATTAATTAGTTAACAAAAACTCTAAAGTCTTAACATAATATTTAAAAATAATTAGTTTTTTACTTTCTTTCTCTCTCTATTCTATAATCTACCCTCTTGTCAAAAAAATCAAAAAAATAATAAATACTAATGAAATTAATTTAAATTTAGAAAATAAAAATCTTACACAGGTTCAAGGTTGCTAAAATTTTAGTTTTTCTGGTCGTCTCAACTCAAATATCTAAAAAATAAAAAATTAGGACTTATGTAGTTTGGACTCATTTTAATATAATAAAAAAATATTAGGGGTGAGAAAAAAGAATGACATAGTATAAATATTGTATGAGATATTTAACTTGTAAGAGTTCCTTTGGAACTGGGCACCTTAAGAGACATGCCGAAATATGTACTAAAAAATATGATGCATTAGATCCTAGGCAAACCTAACTTAGTAGTGTATTTTTTGAGATTGGATCAAGTTCAGTCTCAATGTTTATTTCCTTCATATACCGTAACGAGTTAGGTTGGAAGGACATGACCAAAATTATCATATTGATAGGTCTTCTGATCAGATTTTTAGAAGGTCCAAGAGTAGTGAGCATCATGCAGACATATTTTTAGTCTTCTTATCATAGGATTTGTAGGTCAACATATAGGAACGACATACTAAAATTGTATAAGTTAGAAAAATAGATAATAATTAATAAATTTATGGCATATAGTGGAGTTGTGTCTGTGACGTCTAATATCTGGACAAGTCACGATGATTCATCTTATGCATGTCTCACCGCTCAATATGTAGATTCTAAATGAAAAATAAATAAAAAAATTTTAGGATTCTCTGAGATTTTCTATTCTCATGATGACATGGTTATTTTTGAGCATATAATAAAAATTTTTAGAGAATATAAAATTCAAAATAAAATTTTAAGTATCATATTTGATAACGCATCTAATAATAGAGTAACGATAAATATATTTGTTAGGAATATTAGACATGCATCATTAGGAGAGATTTTTTTTGTTAAATGCATGTGTCACGTGATTAACCTGATTATACAAGCAGATATGAAGGTATGTTCTACCACGTTGGGTAATATGCGTAATGCATTAAAATATATTCACATGCCTCGCAGACAATAGTAGTTTGGTTATTTTTATTTGTCTGTGAATCTTAAGAAGAAAAAATTCTAATCGAATGTGAGATACTATTGAAATTTCACGTACATGATATTGGAGTTATGTGTTTGATATGAACAAGTGATATCTTACTACGTTAATAGTTAGAGTGATGAACTTATTATCGATGACACTAACTGAGCTACAAGAATTTTATTTATAAAATTTCTGAAGATTTTTTATGGCATGACGAACATGTGTTCATTATTCTATATACCTACGACTTGTATTGTACTCAGGTGCATATGCAATATTAATAATATTTTTAGGAAGTATCGAGCTAACTCGACACTTAGCCATATGCATGCAGAGATGGTAACCAAGTACTTAAAATACTGGTCCACCATCCTATCTCTTTATTATCTTACTACATGCATGAATCCTAGCGTTAAGGTGGAAGGGGTAAATAATGTTTTGACCTATATTTTCTCGTGCATGAGCATGGAAGTCCAACTTGAAGGGTTCATTCACGAAAAGTTGACTGATCTTTTCATATACTACGATACTAGGTATACTGGTAGTAGTAGTGAGACTGTGAGTACGGATATGAATATTATCTTCGGAGATGATGATTTTACTATTCAATTAGCGAGGGGGAAATGATGGGGTGGACCATTGAATAGGAACGAGCTTTCTCGATACTTAGATACTAATTACTGCTCAATCCTATTAAATTCTGATACTAAGAATCTTGATATATTATAGTGATTAAAATTATATGAGTTCACATTTTTCGTGCTATCTAGGATTGAACGGGATATATTGATTCCTCCAGTGTCGAGCATAACATCAGTGTCTATTTTTTTTATTGTAGTGAATGTGATTTTGAATAGGAGATCAGATTTATTTCTAGATATTATTGAGGTATTGCATATATGAAGGACTGTGAGGATTCGAGGTTTAGTATTCAGGATTGTGTTACAGCTGGGACAAGGACTGTATCCGCTGCGAAAGTATGAGAGTTGATTGCTGATGATGATGATTTATATGATAGTGATTTTGATGTTGCGGTTGATGATGATCATGATATGCTTATTAATGATTGATGTGGTTGCCTTTGCCCGTTGCCAATTGCCAATACCACTCCACATGCCATTGCTACTTTATTTTAATCTCTTGATACCTCATGGATACAGTTGATGATTTGTGTTATTTTTTATTTTGATTTTTGATTTTGATATTATGTTTTGTATTGATTGTACGTTTTTTTATTCACGTTACGTTTTATTTGCTTTATTTTGGGATTGTTTGATTAGATGTTTAGTTTGCGTTTGACTTTGTGACTTTGTAATTTTTGTTAATGAAATATTGTGTTTAATTTATTTTTGTGTTTAAAAATTTTATTAAAAATTCTATAATTCAATTCTAATAAATTATTAAATTATAATCTAAATTTATTAAAACATAATAAAAAAATTAAACTTTATAACTATTCAACAATTATCAAGTTCTAATTTAAAATTTTTTAAACATTATTTATTTATAATATATATTTTATAAATACATAAATAATTATTTTTTTTTAATTTTTTTTAAATAGGCTCGTACGGGCCTGACCAGTCACAATAAAATTATCGGCTATGCCGGGCATGACTTAAAGAAATCATGCCAGGCATGACCTAAAGAAATAGACACGGGCCAAGCACGGCACGGAAGCACGGTCGTACTCATTAAAAATGTGCCGGACTAGCCCGGCATGGGCACAGGCATAGGTCCGTGCCGTGTCATGCTGGGTCAGGCATGGCATAGTCAGGCGTGCCTTGGGCCAGGCCCTGATTGCCTGACTTATTTGACACCTCTATGTTAGCATAACCACATTGCAGGTCATACATCATTCTGTTTTGATTTTCAACTCTAAAATTGAGAATGAGAGAAATTAAGACAGGAACATCAAAGCAGAGGAGAGCTCAAACTAGAAGAGATGAGACAACTTTAAAATTGAGAAATAAAAATTCTAAATATTTAATCTATATTTATAATTTTTTTTAATTAAAATAATATTTATTTTTTAAAAAAATTCACTTTTTTTAATATATATAGGGGCAGAAATTTATAGCCATCAATTTTCTGTCCCTAGTCATTGAAATACATTCTAACGGCCAAGATTTGATTGTTAATTTTTTTTAAGTCGACACATGTGCACATGCGCTCGACATTGACACTGACTGCTATCACTATTGGGCATGTGTGTGCATTTTTTGGATGATGTGATGCTCTCGATGTAGTTTTTTGGCTGTTGGGACTTTTGTCCCAACGAGTTGATCTGCCACATCAACGTGGTGGATGTGGTTTGGGTGCTTAAAAAATACCTTTTTTTAAAATAGTCCCGGGGTTTGATTGTGGTTTTGGGTCGTGTCCACCATGCCAGTGGACCATTCCAACGGGCTAGGCATGCAAGTCATGCCTTGTCTGGCTCGAGGCACGACATCCATTGCCCCAACATGGAACGAGCCTTGCCTCGTGCCAGTAGGACTTAGGTCTTGGCATGATTTTAGACTGCGTCGTGCCTGAACAGGCACGACTCAGTTGGGCTGTGTCTCGTGCCTTTACCTGGTCATCCAGCTTACTTAATACCTCTATGTTCACTTCCACGTTCCACCTCTTTTTTATTTTTCATTCAAGTAATTTCTTCATAATCGATTTTTTCATATACTCTTTGAACACATCTCTGCTATAGATGATTGTTCATGTTGTTGAGTTTTAGATTTGTAACATTTAATACCTCTTATAACTAATGAATTTGTTTTTTTTTTTTTTTTTGATTTAATTTTTTTTATTCTTTTTTTCATTCGACATATGAACGTATGCATTGCACATAAAGATCTAATGTTAAGCTACATTTGGTTTCCCTCCATACACTATCTCAATTGGTGCTTGATTATATACTTCTGTTGTAGGAGTGAGGTTCTTCAGGTAATACATTATGATAATTATTTCAACCCAAAATTTTGGTTCCAAACATGTTCACGTCTTCATGCAAATTGTCTTTTCAATTATTATTTTGTTCTGCCTTTTAGCCCCTTCTTTTTGCTATGGTATAATCTTGATTATGTTCTGCATGACAATACTCTAATTAATATATTATTAATCAATCAAAAAATACTATGCATCATTGTCATTGGGTAAACATTTTTTTTTCGTCGAATTAGTTTTTTATTAATATTTTGAACTACTTGAATTTTTCTAATATTTTATATATTTTCTCAATGAATTAGATATGTGTATACTTATAGAAATCATTAGCAAACAACACATAATACCCTAATCTTCCAAGTGAAGTCTTTTTGTGTTTCTCGGATACGTGTACACAGATTATCTTGAACTCTTCATTCGCAAATTTATATATCCCAGATTTATTAATCTTCCTTTGATACTAAATATTAAGATCGATTAAAATATGATGCTCGATTCTAGGATTTTTATTATTCATCTGAGAGAGAGAGAGAAAAAAAAAGCAATCAACACACATTTTGTTATGTATTGCCTTTCATCATATTTTCTATTTACACTTTATTATCTTAAATACTTTTTTTTCTTAGAAAAATAAGTTTTAAAAGTCACGTTTGAAAGTTTTCATGTGGCAAAAACTATATTGAGTTGCAATATCATATTTTCATCTTGCAATACTAAACTCAGTCATAATATCATGTTTTCGTGTCGTGGTATTAAACTCAATTACAATATCATGTTTCCATGTCACGACACTTAACTCATTCGTGACATCATGTTTTTATGTTTCAGCTCTTAACTCAGTTGCAACATTATGTTTCATGTAGCGTCAACCACAAGTTGCAACATGAATCTTTTCTTGTTTCCACTAGTGAGCCGGCTGACCACTCGCTCAACAAAGTGTGAGACCCTTCTTGTCCACCTTGTCATTGTGATGGTCATAGAGGTGTCAACCGGGCCGGGCCGGCCCAGCATGAGGCACGGCACGGTTCAGCCATGCCTGGGCCGGCTTGGCACGGGAAAATTCCGTGCCCGGTCCCTGGCCATGCCTGGGTTAGGCATGAGCCGTGCCGTGTCGTGCCAGGCTCGTGACGTGTCGTGCTTGACCCGGCACGGTTCGGCCTGTGGCATGGCACACCAGCACGGGTTCGTCCCGTGTCGGGTGTCCCTTGAGCCCGACCCCACGATGGCCACTCCCGCAAAAATGACCGCGGGTCGGGTCTAATTCGACCCGACCCGCGGTCCCCTGAATTCCTAACCGTACAGACAGGCCAGCCCGAGTGGGCCTGGCAAGGCATAGCACGGCCTGCCGTGCCTGTTGGCAGTTCCGGGCCCGGCTATTTTAAACTGTGCAGGACCAGGCACGGCACAGTACAGTAACCGTGCCTGGCCCGGCACGAAGGCATGCTCGTGCTCAAAAAAAAAAAAACTGGCCGGGCCGGCCTGACCCAATCCGTTTGACACCTCTAGATGTTCATTTGAAAATCAAGATAGTTATTGAAATACGAGTCGATCTCAATAAATTTCAATGGTACTCGACACTTAGACATAATATTTTTTTTAGGCTTATTAACTTCTATAGATTATAAAAATCTTATAGTTTGTTAATTATCTCATTATATTTTATTTTATTTTGTACGCATTCTAATGAGAAGTTATTTTTAAGTTGGCTTATACTATTATGTAACACACACACCTAATGTGCATAATTCAACTAATGGATTTTTTCTAATAATTCTTATGAAAATATCTATTTCAACTTTATTATCATAGATATTATTAAATATTATATTATATATTTTATTTTATATTTCGTATCTTTCAAAGATTACTCATAGAGATTCATATATGATAAATCTATCATGAGTATCTTTGATCTTATTAGATCATTAGATTTTGTTTATTAAATCTCTCATAGAGTTCTTTTTTGAAATAATTATTTTATTTATTAACTTTATTAATTATTAATTATTTTTTTATTTTATATATATATTTGCCTTTCTTATAGGTAATTCTACGGATCCTATGATAGGTGGGTTGCAAGTATTTATGCATATAAACTTAATAATACATTTTATTTTAAATGTATGGTGGTAAATAAAAAAGATTATTTAACTTGATGTTGATTAAAATCTCAAAGATTCCATCACTTAATTTAGTTTGTTTAGGGATTTAATGTATTATGTTTTTAGTGTATTATTCTGCATATATAATAATGTATTTAGTCCAATAGCTAATATTATAAATATATAATTTTTTTATTTTATATATATATATATATATATATATATATGTATATATATATAGTCAAATTTTATTTTATTTTTAGTGGCAAATATGCAGAATGATCAAATCCACATCCACGACATGATCTTGGAATGTGGGTGAGCACGCAGGGGTGGCCCGTATGTTGCTAGAACTTGCGATAAGATACGAACCGATTTGTTGACTTGATTTGGTCCAATTTGTGCTTAGGTCATGCCTTGGATCACCGTGAACCTGAAATTGGGTACAGTGTGAGAGATTCATACTTAATTTTTTTAGAAAAAGCTAGCTAGTAGCCGAGGCCTTTTTTAGATGCTAGCTTGGGTTCTATTTGGCCTGACACAAATTGTGGCTAGTCTAGAATTGAACCCAAGCTAGCTTGATCCTGTCCTAGGCTAACAAAAAGTAGGTTGGGCCGGCACTGTCCGGCTCATTTGACACTTTTAAATTTATTTCTTCTTCTCTTATATCATGCTGAAGCAAGCCTTAAAAATGTCAGTCAACTTCTTTCAGGAATGACAAGAACCAATTGCTATTGGGCATTCGCCGACTGAATCGTCCTCAAACCGTGATGCCTTCTTCCGTTCTATCGAGTGACAGCATGTCCATCGGTCTGCTTGCTGCAGCTGCCCATGCATCCGCCACAAATAGCCGCTTCACGGTGTTTTATAACCCCAGGTGAGGCTTTCATCCATGTGTCGCATCCTGTTTCTTCACCAAAGATAGGAAAATTTTATTATTTTGGGATTCCAGCTGATCGACATTGATTTGGTTGCAGAGTCAGTCCTTCTGAGTTTGTAATTCCTTTAACAAAGTTTGTGAAATCGGTCTACCATACACGGGCTTCTGTCGGGATGCGCTTTAGGATGTTGTTTGAGACTGAAGAGTCAAGTATCCGCAGGTATTGCTGTGCTCATTATCATAATTATAGTTCCAAGCTGCTACTAGAAAGCCCAAGGCATCAATAAGTCTATGAAAAGTTTATTGCTGATCTACATCCCCAACAATGTCCTAGTAATTTGTGAATGTTGTTTAAATTCCAATAATGCCCTTACAATAAGTATGATCAAGTGTTTGTTCATGGGTAGGATGTCAAAGAAGCCCGGGGCCAAAATTGACTATGTGATTGTGATATATAAAGCAAGCACATAGATGTTTTTTATTTATAATATCTTTCTCTCATCACTTTTGATTGTTTCATTTCCCATTGTCACCTTTAGCCTATTGGGGTAGATTAAATGGCTTAAAATTTTATTTTATATAATTTTTAGGTTTTAGAGAAAATAGAAATATTTAGAAACTAATAATTTTTTAAATTTATATTATTTAAATATATTAATTATTTAATTGTTTTTGTTTTTTTTTTTAAAATTACTAAAGGTGATGTAAACTAATCCAACAAGAAATTAACTTGACTTTCATAATATCAATTTGGGTTGGGTTTGGTTTAATGAAATTGGGTTGAAACTCGGGTAAAATCATGACTCGGGTTGACTATTTTTTAACTCGGGTTGAGACGAATGGCCACCATCCCGAGCTCCAGGTTGCAACTCTATTGAAAACTAAAAAACATGTTGATTTGGTATTCTAATTTTAGGAGAAATTTTGGAAACCCAACAAAATTAGGATTTTAGGAGAAATTTTGTCGGCTGCACTGAACAAAATATGAGAAAGGCTGAACAATTTCATATAATACCAATAATTAGTGTATTTATTATAATTAAGAAATTACTATTAGCAGATAACCTCTTGATTAATGCTAATCTAGATATTAAAATCTATATAATTGTTTGTATCTCTGAAATACTAAGATCAATTGTGTCTAAGCCATCATATAATGATGACATGATAAATAGAATATTTAGGCTAATATTATCTTTTTTTTTTTTTTTGAAATTCTAAATGATAGATCCAGTAGGCCTATGCAAATTTTAGCAAAAGTAAGATGTTGTCTACTAATGTTGGATCTAAAATATGATTTTATTATTATTATAATATTCTAATATTTTCTAAATGATATAATGGATTGTTATTCAGCACATGTATTTTTATCCATAATATCTATTACATCCCTTATTTTTGGAGAAAATATTGATATTTATCTTGCTCCATTGATGAATATTCTAAAAATATATTGTCGAAGCGGATCACTTACCATTCAGAAGTTAATTGAGGGAATATTCTAAAAATACTTAAAATCATTAGTTTCTCTATGTGGCCTTTATATTTTCTAATAATATTGAGTCTCATATTATTCCATTTAATATTAATTTTTTATTCATATAACAAGAAGCCATGTGATAAATATATTGCCATGTAAATTAAAGTTAAAAATATTAAGTTGGAAATTAATCTTAATATTATCATATTACTATTATATTGTATGATAGAGCTCTTTCAATTGGAAATTTTAATGGAATCCCATCTTTCATAGATAACTATGATATTGTTTCTCGATCATCCTTGTTGGAATTGTCTGCCTATTTTACCCTGAGTGGGTGTTGGGGCTGTTTTTTTTTTAAAAAAAAAAATCTTGCATCAGCAGGGCATCTCCCAGTTAATGCAATTACATGCTGATATTTTTCAATCTTTGGATGTTGGATTTCTTGGGGAAACTAGAGAAGGTAAAAATTGTTCATGTTCTTCATTACTTGTAGTGTAATGGATCGAGAGTTGTTTTTATTTTGACGACCTATGATATTTTCTTGATTACCCAATAAAAATTATTATTTGTACATGTGAAATATTGAAGTTGATACTATTTTCATTTGAAAATCTAATTGACATATTAAATATGGCTGAAAGTTTTAACAAAAGTAAGTTGTTGTATTCTAATACTGAAGTTGGAACGTAATTTTCAAATTTTGTAATGTTCCAATATTTTCTAAATGGTGTGAGAGGGTATCATTCAATATAAGTTTTTTTTTTCCTATAGAGTATATTATGTCATTTATTCTTCAAGAAAATGATGAAAATCAACTTGTTCTCTTGAAAATATACCGCTCAGAAGTTAACTAAGTGAGTACTTAAATGTTTAGATTTCTTTGTATATAATATAATTACTATTATCAAAATTGTATGATTCACGATTCGATTCGTGATTTAGGAAGTAAATAATCCGTCTCTTTAAAAGAATCTAAAATATGCATGAATCGAATACTGAATCATTGAATCGTGAATTGATTCATACGAATCAATTTAATATCGATTCTCAATGGACTAAGATTTTAGAAAAGTCAAAAAAATAAAAACTAAAATATTAAAAAAAATTATTATTAACTGTAGGAATTAATTAACGTAGAAAAAAATAACTATAATATTTGGTATTACGAATTTAACGTAAAAAAATAAAATACCAAAAAAGTTAAAAAATAAAAATTAAAATACCAAAAAAGTACCAGTTATAAGAAATAAGTATTAATTAACATAAAATTATATTCTTAGCCTCTCTAATTTCTTTCTTTTTATAAGTACAAATTTTGATAAATAAATATTTATTTATTGTATGAAGGAATTCTTATTTAATGCAAAAGGCTTATATTTTAATGTGAGATTTGGGAGAGGATAATGTCTCAATAATTTTACTTTAGATGGTCAGAGAGATTATTTTTGATGAATTGTAAATATGAGACCTACTGCATTTGGATGATGATACTTGCCTTTATATTATGATATTATATCTCATTGCTTACCAAATCAATCATGTGGTTGAGATGAGAATCATACTTGTTCTGACCCTGGTTCCTGACACCTATATATGGGCTGAGGGATAATATGGGTTGTGTTTTTGGAGTGGGGGAGGGTGAGGGGAGCAAAAAAACAAAAACACAAAAAATATTAAAAAAATAATATTAAAAACTTGTATATATTAAAGGACATTTAAACATATATATAATCTTAAATATGAATTTATATAAATAAATGCATTTATAAACTCATAAATAAAAAGAAATATATATATAAATATATAAATATTTTTAAATATATATATTTATATAAATCTATATTCATAAATATTTTCAAAAATTTTTATTTATAAATACACACACGCGCGCGCGCACATATACAAGTATATATAAACTTATTTACAAAGCTATATAAATTAACACAAACGCACACACACACACACACATAAACCTTACATATAAGTATATATATATATATATATATATAGATATATCTGTTAGTAATATTGGTTTTTTGTATGTTGATATATATGTTATATATATATATATATACATACTTCCATGTATATGTATGTTTTCAAAAATAGTTTTGTATATAGGTGTATATGTTAATTTTCAAAAATGATAATAGATATGTTTATATATAAATTTATATATATGCACAAACATTTATGTATATATGTGTATGTAATACACATATTTACTTATATATGTGTGTCTGTGTGTGTGTATATATATGTTTTCAAATTGTTTTCTAATTTTTTGATTTATTTTGTGGTTTTTTTGGTTGATGTGTGCATGTGCAATTTTTAGTTTTTTATTTATATGACATCAAAATGTTAATATTTTAGAAGAGATAAAAGAAATATATGACACATGTTGGGCATATCCGGTGAATTACATAGGCTCGAAAAAGTGATTTAATTAAAAATTAAATATGGTTTGATTTTGTATTTAAATTTAATTAATTTGTGTGTATTTTTTATTTAATGATGTAATATTTTTATGTATATATTTTTTATCTACTAGGGTGCTCACATCAAAACTATATGGTTTGATTTTTGTACTCATCAATTATAATATAAAAAAATTATTTTGTTATTAGAATTTTTGATTGGTATATTTTTTGGTAATGAGGAAGCACATGAGGTTGTTTTTTAACATATAGGGACACTCAAAAGGAGGCTGAAAGAGATAAAAGAAAAGAATAAATTAATTGGTAAAGTTTTTCAAAATTATCTCACAAGTGGTGTTGGACGTGAAGTTATTGAAAAAATTCATGTGAGAGTACCAAAGTGGTTTCTTCTCGTTTTAGAAAAATCTTTCTAACAATGGTTTTTTTTTTTTTTTGAAAAATATTGCTCAATAAGCTGGGAATTACATTTACAAAACTTTGCATGTTTTTTTTTATTTTACTGTTATCAAAATCATATAATTCACGATTTAATTTATGATTTAGGGGATAAATGATCTAATTTTTTAAAAGAATCAAAAATATATTTGAATCGAAGTCTGAATCATTGAATTGCGAATCGATTCATATGAATTGATTTAATACCGATTCTTAAGAGATCAATATTCTCAAAAAATTACAAAAATAAAAATTATTAACGTGGAAAGAAGCAATTTTATTATTTTTTATTATTAATTTAACGTGAAAAAAATAATAAAATACCAAATATGTCACAAAAATAAAAAAAAAATAAAAAAAAATATCAACGGTAAGAAATAAGAATTAATTAATATAAAAATAAGTTACAAAAAATTTGATTAACGATTTTATCTGATTCTCGATTTTAGATTTGAATCTTAATTTAATAAATATGTCCTAGTTTAATGATTGTAATTTCTTATACTATATTCTAGTATATGTGATGTTTGGTCTTTGGCCGTATGGAGGATGTGAAATGGCATATGGTGGCTTTCGGAAGATGTTCTCAGGTGCTTGAAAATTTGCCGCAATGCGAGCAGTTATATTATCATTTTTCTCGGAATTATAATTGAAATTCTTCGAATATTAGCATGTATTTTCTACTATAATTTACTATTTTTCTTAATTTGTGGTTATATTAAATGTATTTAATTATTTGAATGTGATTTCTAATAATATTTGTTTTTTGTATTATGTCAGTATAGATAGAATATGATTTGAATATATTGAGAAATATTCTCAAAATAATTTGGATAATAATATTGAGAATTGATATATATATATATATTGAAAATATAAATATATGTTTTTGTGTGTTGGTGAAAATTTGAAAATTTAATTTTTAATGTAAGTTATTTTGCGCATAATTTAATTTAAGATTTTGGTTTTTTGAAATTTTTAAAAATGAATTTAAAAATTAATAAGGGCTAAAATTAAAAATATGTAATGGTTAAAAAATAAAAATTTAATTAAAAGATGTTTTAATTTTTAAAGGAAATAGAAAATAATATTTTGAGAAATAAAAATAAATAATTCTCAAAATAATTTGGATAATAAATTTAAGAATTGATATATAAATGTGTGTGTGTGTGTGTGTGTGTGTATTGAGACATAAAATAAATGTTTCTGAGTGTTTTGAGAAAATTTTTATTTAAGATTTTTACTTTATGAATTTGGCCAGAATTTAATTTAAGATTTCTTGCTTTTTTTAAAAAAATTATATAAATGAATTTTAAGGAATGTTATTTAGATTTTATTATGATTACTTTGTTTCAAAAAAATAATTAAGTGATTTAAAAATATAAAATTGAGTTTGATATTCGGGCTCCATTATGAAAACAAGTGGTATCATAGTGGTTAATTACTTTTTGGGTTATTAAATAAGTTTATTATTTTAATTACTAATTATTTTTTTTCTTTGGGTTAATAAAAAGAAAATAACTTATTTGGTATGATTAAGCTGAAATTATCTAACTATTTATCTTAGACAATAAAAAAAATGATCTATTAATAACTCAGGATGATGTATATGATTCATTTGTTGTTGAATCGAACCTTGTAATTTTGAGTATTAAAGAGTTGCCACATTTGTACTACAAGGTATATTCCATGATATGGAATAGGTTGAAAAATGACTTTCAATCATATCTTCGCAATAATACATGTGTATGAGTCATGAAAAAAGATTGAATCATCATCCAACATTTGATTAATAGGAAATATCATGATAAAATTGATGTGACTGCTCGCATGAATAGTTTTTTAAGTCACTATTAACTAGTTGATATTCATGAAAATGATGTTGGATGAAGAGCTGCATGCATCTTGGTCTCTCTCTCTTGAATAAAATTTTAGAATTATGATGTTTTGTTTAATAAGTAAAGAGAGAATTAGGATCATTACTTGACTCACATCGGGAGAGAGAAGGAAGTATCCTTTCAGCGGCAAGTCCAGTGCTATGCTCATTATCAGGTATGACTACTGTGATCAAGTATGACACTCCAAAAGAGGTTGTCCCAAGTGGAAGAAACTTAAAGAGTAGCATAGGCTAGGAGGAGAGAGGGTGCCGAGAGGGAGATATATACCTTTACCTTAGAGGGTGACACCCCTCTTATACTCATATTGGATTGTCCGACAAGATATGTTAGGAGGATAATTAAATGGAGGAATTAATGACCATTTTGCATCTCTCTCTAAAATTTTGATTAGTTTGTGACATATTTGCACAAAGATTATGAATTAGTTAGGATGTGGATGAGTATGATATCGAGAGTATTAGGTATTGAAAATATTTCTTTGGAGACAAATTTGGGGATTGAAAAATTAAAAATTTTAATTTTAAATTTAGTTAACTTGTGGACGATCAAATATAAGGCTTAAGATTTTTTGAAGATTTTAGAAATATAATGTAAAAATTAATTTGGACCAAAATTAAAATTTTATCATGATAGAAAAATTAAAATATAATTGAAATTGAATTTTAAAATTTGAAGGAAATAAAAAAATATATTATGAGAAGCAAAAATATAGTGTTAATTTTATTGTGTTTGGTAATAGTTCAAAACTGCAAAATTAATAGACTTAAATCATAGGAGAATTAATTAACTAAAATTTGTGCACGAGAAAAAATTTTGAAACTAGGTTTGATATTTCGACTTCGTTTTGAAACCCAACTCATATACAAGTAATTTAGTCAGTCATTTCATAGATTATCATTTACAAGTTTATTCATATGTAACTTTTTGAATACTAAGGTATTTGATGAAGTCTTCAGTACTTAAGATTTACTCTCATTAATCTCAGGCATGTACGGTTAGTTAGGTTTTTAGATTTTTAGATTTGACCACAAATTCACATAAAAGAAATCTATTATATATTATTATACTTTTGTTTGAGGTGTATGCATTTTCTAAAAAAGTAATAGGCAAAAAGTTATTATGAGTTTATGCCTAGATATAGAGTTCATGATAATAATGACTTTGACTTCTTATATACTTTGGATATGATAGCTACTTAAGAAAATTGAGTTTTACATGTCTCTCTCAATATTCTTTTTATGTGATAATCAGACAATAAAATACACGCTCTTGAATTTGATATTTTACTAATAAGCAAAAATACATACAGATGAATTATTTCTTTCTCATGGAGAAAAATCAGTATACGATTATTATTATAAAATATATTCGTATATTAGAGTAATTATCTGATATATTCACAAATGGCTTGAAGATACCTCAATCAAGGAAGCACGGACATGGCTCCCTACAGCAGTTTCCGCGTGTCCGACACCTGGACACGACACGGACACGGCACGGATATGTGTCCGATACGCCACGTGGCATATCAGATAGTTGCGTCGGCAGATGGCAGCCCTATCCATGCCTATAGTGCTCGACGTCCGACGACGTCGGGTGGCCAACGTCGCCGCATGGGCGACGTCGGCCACCGGCAGGGGGCGGACGTGATTTGAGGGTGAGGCAGGGAGCGGATGCGATTTGAGGGAGAGGCAGGAGCGGGCACGATTTGAGGGGAGAGGAAGGGATGGCGCGAATTGAGGGGAGTGGCTGGAGCGGCGCGAATTGAGGGAAGATACAGGGGAAGGTGTGTTTGAGGGGGAGGTAGGGGCGGGCGTGTTTGAGGGGAGGCAGGGGCGGGCATATTTGTGTGAGGATGTGTATAAAATAAAATATTTTTTATAAAATTAAATAAAATATAGGTATTTTATAAAATAAATAATATATATTTATTTTATATAATTAAATATTTTAATTTAATTCAATTTAATGAATTTTATAAAATATCTAATATTTATAATTAATAATTTTTATTTTTATTTTTTTTATAATGCATATCCTAGCCATATCCGTATCCTAGTTTTTTAGAATTTGCCGTGTCCCCGTATCCTGCCGTGTCGTATCCACGTGTCCGAGTTCTTACTTCTTAGACCTCAATTCATATTTTTTTTTCTCAAAAATTGATATTCTAGATTTGCTTGTACTAGCCTGAAATAGTTTTTTTTAGTTTATGATTATATTTTTTATATGTTTTTATTTGTTATAATTGTTATTATGATTATCTATTGACCTATTATATAAATGTATTTTATGATTGATCATTAATTTAAATTAATATTTTTTTAGTTTGAAATTATATAAATTTTAATTTTTAATTTATTTAATATTTATGCTGTCATATTGAAACTATTTGTGTAATAAGTTTGTATTTAAATTTCAAAATAATAAAAATTTATTTGATACCCGTGACATGTCAACTTGTTTAGGATCAAGATCTTGCTGGGCAATGCTAACCAATTTAGAGTTGAGAGGTGTCAAAGCGGCCATGCCGTGCCAGCTATCCGGCTAGGCACGTAATGGTTAGCCTGCATAGTGCAAGGCTATGCCGTACTGTGTCGGACCATCCTTCTCGGAAGACAATTGCGTGAAAATACAATGAGTGGTCTGACTACGTAACGTGCCAATTGTAATTGGGCCATGTAAGTAATATCTGGCTTATGTGGTTATATTTTTTTTTAAAAAACTCATTTTGCCATGCAGTCGCTCGATGTGACTTGACCCATGACCGGTAGCCGGTCTTAAGTCCCTGGGCTGGTGGTCCGTGTCTCTCGGTGAGGCACCGCCCGTGTCGGACCCACACGGCACGGGCAGTGCCACCAGATGGTACCGTCAATGATCAGGCATGATTTTGGTCTCTTTCGTTTTGGGTCAGGCTCGGCTTAACTGTCCCGTGACTTGGGCCATGTTTGTGTCGCCTGACCTGGTTGACACAAGTAGTTGTGATAAATTTTGATTAATGATGATGGTGCAATTTTTATAAAATTTATAGTCACAAAATTGTAACAAACTAAGTGATGTTTATATCTATTTGTTTATAGCTCATAAACAAACATTAGATCATCAATGCAAACATATTTCACACAGGTAGAGGACTAACACACACACACACCCACACACACACACACACACCCACACACAAACATAAGTAAATGTGATAAAATTTGATTAATGATGATGGTGCAATTTTTATAAAATTTCTAGTCACAAAATTGTAAAAGACTAAGTGATGTTTATATCTATTTGTTTTAACTCATAAACAAACATTAGATTGTCAATTCAAACATATTTCACACAGGTAGAGTACTAATACACGCGCGCGCGCGCGTATATTTCTCCTTGGTAACTTTAATAGTGTATATTTACATAATTCTTTTGTGTAATTGGCCCGTCAAGGGCAAGGGCCACGTAAGAAGGGAGAGCCGAGATGGGGTGGGTACTTGGGAGGGCAATTTCGGGAAACTGGCTATCTGAGGAGTAATTAGTGCCTCGTGGGCTACTTGTTTGTTTGTATGGGGGTTCTCCTTCTCTTTGGGAATTTTTATGCCTAAATCTCGGCCGTGCCTCATTAACAACATCTTTAAAAGCACTGGCTGTACTCTTAACCCTTCGCTTGTTTCTTCTTCCCTAGGATATTATCATATTACTCACTCAGAATATCTGTGTAAGGTATATGGGAACAATTACTGGCATATGTGATTTCGATCCTGTTCGCTGGCCAAACTCACATTGGCGCTCTGTCAAGGTTTCTTAATTCCTCCCTCTTTTTCTTCTACTTGTTGTTTTTTTGCCCCAAGAATCCTTCTCTCCTGCAAGTTCTGCTTCTTTTTTTTTTTTTTTTTCCTCTTTATTTCTTGCAATTCTAGGTTGGGTGGGATGAATCGACAGCAGCTGAGAGACAGCCAAGAGTATCTCTGTGGGAGATCGAGCCCTTGCCAACCTTCCCCATATATGCATCCCAGTTGCCTCTCAGACTGAAGCCACCATTTGTCTCTGGAATGCCTGCCTTCCATGGTAGCTGCCGGACTCTGTTCTTGAGCTGCATTTTTTCTTTTCTGCTACACCTTTTCTTTCAGGCTTCGAAAATGGTGATCTAACCTCTAGTTCTTCTCTCTCGTGGCTTCAAGGAGGATTTGGGGATCTGGGAGTTGCAGCGTTTGCCCATGGTTTTGGTGTTGCTCCTCTGACACAGCCAAGATTTGATGCTTCTGTGCTACCCCTGCACTCCGATCATCTGTACCAAACAATGGCAGCCCCTGCCCTTCAGCAAATGCAGGCTCCTGAACAATCAGAATTCTCATCTCCATCTCTGTCTTGCTTCCACCCTACTCACAGCATGGCCTTTTCGCCTGCTGCTTTGTTCCAAAGGCAGATATTGGAGCAGTCCGCTCTTCAGAGTGCAATTCTGCAGCAGCAGTACAGCACACAGCTGCAGCAGCAGCAGCAGCAGCAGCAGTTCCAGGAGCAAGGGCACAAGCAGGAGGAGAATTGGGTCGAAGTGCCTCACCATCTTCCACAGTTGTCTGATCTCAAGAACATCCCAAATCCAGTCTCTGCATTGCTTCGCCTCTCTTCTGTTGACCATTCTCATCCTCTTCAAATGAGTCCTCCCATGTCCTCCCCAATGTCGCCCACGCAGCATTCGGGTCCGGCTCAGGCAAATGCAGCTGAATTTGCTTCTTTGTTACCTTCTTTTGTTGCTGGGAGAGCTCATCCATACGAGGGCCCTGCTGATCCACAGGCAAATCTCCTGTTTGGGGTTAATATAGATTCTCCATCTCTGATGTTGCAGCATGGGATGCCGAGTCTGAGAACCTTCGACGGTGAAAATGGGTCGTGTATCCCCTTCGCCGAGTCCATGCTGGCAAGCTCTACGGAAGATGATATTCCACTTATTTCTGACATGGCTTCGAGTTTTGTAGATGAATCGGCCTTCCTGCAGTCTTCAGAAAACCCAGAGCATGTGAATCCACCACCCTCAACATTTGTTAAGGTACTTCATCCCTCACCTTCGACATTCTTCCT